>VCHN02004499.1:0-11744 GCA_007115665.2 Sequoiadendron giganteum
TTTAAGTATCATTCAATGTGGATGCAGCTGTGTATGTGAAGGAGGAAGACGTCGGGACATTTACAATCAAGTCAGTGGATGACCCTAGAACCTTGAACAAGATCCTCTACTTGAGGCTTCCTGCCAACACTCTATCATCCAATGAACTTGTGGCTCTTTGGGAGAAGAAGATAGGAAAGAGTCTGGAGAAGGAATATCTATCTGAGGAACAGGTTCTTAAACTTATTGAAGGTTAGGAGAACATACAAACCTAACTCCGTAGCTTTTGGATTGCTTGGAAAATCTTCAAGTTGTAAAAATTTTAAGTAGGTTTTTTAATCTAAAAACTAACCTTCTACCACCATTTTTTTCTGAAATGATGTCCATATCAAGTTCTATTTTCTTATTAGTTTAGTTTGATATTCTAGATTACTCTGTGATTGGTGATTTCAAGAGTTCTTAGAAATAGTTTTAAGATGAAACAGTGCATGAGGGGTAGCCGGTAGACTACTATTCAACTTAAACGTTTACCTAAAGAAGTTTAAGTTTTCTTAAAATAAAACTGACCCGGTCAGTAGTTACAGGGTCATCCATGGCTGGGACTGAAAATTTCTTGATTTATAAAATATTAAACTCTTGCTATACAATTAGCATGTAAATAGCGATACTAATACCTTATGTGAATGTGGTGAATGATGCAGAGACCCCTTTTCCAATGAAAATCTTCTATGCAATTTTTCATGCACTTTATGTGAAAGGGGATCAAACAAATTTTGAAATTGGACCCGATGGAGTGGAGGCCAGTCAGCTATACCCAGATGTCAAATACACAACTGTTGACGAGTACCTCAATCCATTTGTGTAAATAACATGAAATGATCTTGTACTAAATTAGAAATTAAAGTGGCAGTGAGAAAAGAAAGGCCATCAATGAGGTGTTTCTCTGTGTTAAGAAAACTTGTAGTTTGTGTGCATAATAATGATGAGAAACAGACGGCTAGATGCCTGATAGGTTCTTCTGATTTGGAATGTTTAAGCCTTCAGCAACTGCATGTTAAGGAAAAGTGTGCCCAATAGCTTTTTGAGTTGAAACATTGTGAATGGAGTTGGAGTTAAACTGTTGAAGAGTTGAGATTAGGTATGTATTTTATAAAATTGTGGAATAATTTATATGACTTCATAGACTGGGAAAACTTGGTTTTTTTTTCAAGGTATGAATATTTATATAAAAAATAAAATTGATGAATGAGTGTCCATTATATTACTTTAAAAAAATCACACTAATTCAAAAACAAAAAAAGGAATGGGATCACATCCAAACTGTCCATAGTTTTGATTTTCTACCCTTGTTAACAATTAATTTTGCAGTATTTGTTTTGGCAAAAAATCTAAAACAATGTTGCAAGACAACTAAATTATAAAATCAAAGGAACAAAGGAAATAAAAGGAAAAGAAAGAAAGGAGAAAGGACAATGTGGTATCATTGTTTATGATTATACCAATTTTGAGTTTGAAAATTTATTCCATCAAATTTTGATTGATAATTGTAATGGTGAAAAATGCATACCTTGATCTTTTCCCTTCCATTTTAGACTTAATTTAATTCATTTGTCATTTGAACAATGACTAGTGGATAGGTAGCTTATTCTAGCATAGAAGTTTCCAAATAACCTAATCTTACTAGATTCCCTCTACATACATTTGAAGAACTAGGTATAATCTTTAGTTTATCAATTCCTTGGCTTGAGCCAAATCTAGAGATATGGAAGCAAATAAAAAAATGACCTCAAAAGTTTCAAATTTCAAATTTGAATTTGGACCCTTATTGATTCCTTCCAACTAGTAATTATGAGCCAACTAAAGTATGAATATTATTAACATGTGTGCTATAGTGTTGTATTTAAGGACAAAACCTAATTCATTATTACACATCTAAACACTAAGAGCTCTTACTTCTAACTTACATCATCACATAAAGAACACAATTAGAGCATCAACATTACATCATCATTCCTAGGTATCCTTGCATGTATGCCTATTATTTTTTATTATGTTGTTCTACACTATAAACTCACTATTAGGGGTTCAAGACTAAGGGAGAATCTCCCTACCTAGCAAGCTCCTTGATGGTGTTGATAGTCACCACCCCTTTTAGATGTAGGTTGAAGACACTAAGTTGAATTGAGTTTTGATTGATAAATCAACACAATTTTAGAACGACATGCACAATTTTAGAACGACATGCACAAGTTTAGATCTACACTCATGGAGATCAATTCCATAATCTCAAAAGTAAACCAAACTATCAAATAAAGAGTTTTCAAATTCAAAGATGTTCACCTTAGATCCCAAAAGGCTTCAATAATTAATGAATTAGTTATTGACACTTGGCACAACATTATCTTGATCATATTTTGAGCTAAGAATACTTAATTTTATTTATTTATGCATATTTATTTTAATGTGGAGTAGGAAAAGAGATCCTAGATCTCCCTAGATTAACTAGGATCAACTTCTTTTCACTTGTCCTCTACATCTGGACACAAAACCAACTAGGGTTTGATGATTGGCTAGCTGCCACAAGAGCCAATCTCCTAGGGTTTAGTCATCTTGAGTTGCAAAGAGGATAATTTTGATGTGTTTTTAACAAGCCTATTTGACATAAACCCTAGATTTGAAAATGTAATTTATCACACAAATGAAAATGGAAGCTAATGGAACAATTACAGATCTAGAAAATGGATATAGAGAGGAACCTGTGACTAAAAATTGGGCCTAAATTTGAAGGACAAATTCAATACTGCCCTTGTCTAGAAAAGCTTATTTTTTGAGATATGCAAGCTTAAGATGGTAGGTTACAGTCTACTTTGTGTTTCTTGTGTCTTGTTGCCAAAAAAACTTTCTAGTCCGACCTACACACATGAAAAGAGGGGGAAAGGTTGTGTTATATAGGGGCTTGCCTAAGTAAAATTTTGTTTTGGTATTCCTACCTCCACGTACAACAAATGATGATGATCAAGAGGGTGTTCCCTAGGTTGGGCAAAGGCCAAAATAATAATTGAATGAAATAATAAATGATAAATGATAATGTTACCTTGGTATGAAATCTCTATTGAAGTGATGTCCACACCATGTGTTGCCACCATAGGTTGTTTGATGGATTCTTGAATGGATTGAATACCTACAATAGGTTAGTTCACAAAACATAATAGATTGTTTTAGCTAGCACACAGAGGATAACTCAATACATCTTCATAATAATGACATGATTGATCATAATAGCTCCTTGTTCATAATTATCTTCTTCTTTCTTTCCTTTGTTCAAATGAGAATAAAACTTGTTTATATATGCATTCCAATTGACAATTTTGATTATAGGCTAACCTGGGATCTTTTTAATCCTTCAAGGACCAACACCAAAGAATCAAATTTGAATTATGTCCCCTTTTAAGGTCAAGTGTGCTACCCATCTTGTCCAAGTGTTTTTTGCCCAAATTTATAAGGATGTCAAGGAATTGAATGTATTTTTATGATTTGGTCCAGAAATGAATAAATTTATTATAATTAATGTTGTATGTAAAATAGGGTGTCAAGGTAGTGTGAAATTGTCAAAGATGAAAATTTACGATGCTATATTTAACCTCCATTTTAGTGAGAGTATGAACTTATGTTCATACTCACACTGAAGGAATGAATTCTTCTATTAAAATGCTGAAGAGACAAGATGACACAAAATTGAGGGGTGTGCAAGCCCCCAGCTTAGGATCCCATCAACCTACAATGTTAAGACAAACATGTGAAGAAAATATATCACACACAAGACAAAGAAAGATTCAATTATACACAAATAAATCAATAGAATGCACATAAAATAATACACCACACATACATAAATCAAACACAATACATACAAGGAATACATGAAGCAACCAACTAGAATACATGAGGCAAACAGATGAAATATACAAAGAAAACATGTGAAATACACAAGGAAAAAATGATACACATATAAAGAAAACATAACACACACATGGAACAAAGAACATCAAATGCACAACATACACATCTAAAAATACTTAATTGATGAACTACATAGATCTATTGGCTAGCAAGTTGTGTTATGCTAGGTGTCCATGCAATATGATGGGTTTTACAAGGTTAGCAAGTTGTGTTATGCTAGTTTACTCATCAAACACATGACTCCATTGACAAATAAGTTGTATTATGCTAGGTGGGCATGTAAAAATTCTCAAGTTCATAGACTACCAAGCTTCATTATGCTAAATCCATGGACTATTTTTCCAATCATGCTTCAGAGAGCGCATAAAAGGTAAATGTCATGAAGGACCATTAAATTTCACAAGGGGATGAATTGCCAACCACAATTAAGGAGGTGCCTAGACATTTAATGTCATGGGGGATGAATACATTCTTAATGTCACAAGTGACGAATTGATAACCACACCTCAAGGAGCTTTATTAAAAAAAAACTACAAAAAGGGGGTATGCCAATAAGTCAAATTTCACAAGATATCAATAATATGGATAGGGTGATATCCCCCCCGCCTTAAAATCTCAACATAGTTGCTATGCTGATATTTTAAGGAAAAGAGGGGGAATAGGAGATCCTTAAAAAGGATGCACATCTCCAAAACTAGTTATCTTTATCCCCTAAGTGTAAAGGAAAGGACAATGATGGTAGAGACTTGTGTCGCTACCATAGATGAAATATGGTTGCACAAAATATTATTCCACCATGAATGGAAATGAGCAAACACATGGAGCTACAGATGCCACATAGTGAGGAGAAACACCATATAATAGAGACCTTATCATTTTGAATGAATAGGTGCATCAACACATGGAAGAGTGATAACACCACAATCAAGAAGTTGCATTTTATTACTCAAGGCCTAGCATTCATTGGTGGAATGACCATGCACTTGATGATATGCATAAAAAGAGTTTCTTACAAAATTTGTTACATGTTGGAGGAGGAAGATTAATCAAGTGGGCTTTGAGAAGCCTTAAAAAATATGCTCTTGCTTGGATAAAAAACAAGGAGTAGGATACAATCCTTTCTCTTGTGAAGAAAGTTTGGCTCGCTTACCACAAGATGCTACAAATATAGTAGATGATGGAGTATGAGATGTAGACAAAGAAGAATGTTGGTGTGATGTTGGAAAATGGGATCTAGGGTCTAAATCACACCTTCCAATATCACAATGGAAAGGATTAAAATTTATCTCAAACATCCACTTAGCTACTAACCTCAATGGAAGAGCTAGAATGGTGGATCAAGGTTTCAATCCTTTGAACGTGTGTGTGATAATGATTAATTGATTTTTAATTGATTTAATTTGATAATTCCAAAATGTACCTAGGTTAACTATGAAAATGTAGCAAATTGATATCATTTATGGAAAATACAAAACTGAAAGATAGAAACACATTTCAAAATAACATAGGTAAGACATAAAGGAACTTGGTATGTAATTTTGAGCTTGAAATGGCTAGATAGAGGTGTTGGATGCCCTAGACTTGAAAAGAAGATAATCCAAATCATATTTTAGATCTCAGTTGCTCCATGTTTGAAGGTTCTTCTCCTTTAGACTCAATTTTGAAACTTCGTTTATTGTTGATAAAATCTACTTTCCCTAATTTGTTAACTTGTAGGGCTTGAATGCTTGAACGAACAGTTAGGTATTCAATCCTCTCCAAATTTACTTCAGATTTGTATCCTACACACAAGGAAGAGGGGAAAGGGTTGTGTTATATAGAGGCTTGCCTAACTCAAACCCCGTTTTGGTATTTCTATCTCCACAATGGCTACGATGATGTAAAAAGAGAGCTTACCCTCAATTTGGCAGAGGCTAAATGTAAACAAGTGAAAAAATGACAATTGTTGTAAATCACCACTCAAATTTGCATTCCTTGATAGATTGAAGTCATTGTACTCATCACCTTCGAGGAGAAATTCAATGCTTGATTTGAAGTCTTGCAAGTGTTAGTACTCATAAAAAAAATATACATGAAACATAAACAAACTCACATGAAAATATGATGCATTGCTAACATGGTGCTTGACTGAAATAATGTTGCTCTAATTCTACAAATTCTATTTTTGATTGCTTTTAGGATGCTCAATTATGCTCTCAAGTGCCTTAGGATTTTTATAGAATTTCAAATGATGAAAAATACTTGTATTTATATACAATTCTTTAATTTCCCGTAATTTAATTACTAATAGCCAACAAATGACTTTGGATTTCTAAATGTTAAAATGTCAACACCAACATATTTTAAATTGAGTCAAAATAGGCTGGACAAGGGTGATAGGCTTGACAAGGGCATTGGGTGTCCTAGCCTAGACCTATTATTTTGAGGCCTTAAGCATCAACAAATGAATATTAAATCCTTACTCCCAATTTGACCTTTGATTTGTTGAAGATTATTACAACATAGACAAATTAAATGCACAATTGGATCCAAACACATGAGGGGGAGCTAAACCTAGTGTGAAATTGTCAAGGGTGATAATTTATAATGTTACATTTAGCCCCCACTTTAGTGAAAGTATGAACTTGTGCTCAAACTCACACTAAAGTAAGGATGAGCCAAGAAGGGTTTGATTATTCAAACATTGAAGAGATAGGACAATATCAAATCTAGGGGATATGCTAGCTCCCAAACTCAAGATCCTATGACACAACAATATAATGAAAAAGGAAAACACAAACATGAGGTGCAATGTAGCATGAAAAATACAAAGCATACACAAAGAAGACACACAATATAACATAGGGCAAACAAAAACATAATGTGAACATAATGCAAATATAACAAAGACAAAAGGAAAACACAGAGAAAACACACAAAAGACACAAGAAAAACACATAACAAACATAATACAAACAAAAGACACAAGGTTAGTGCACTAAAAATTGATTAGAGCAGGTAAGGCAAAGAGACACCAATCTTAAATTTGTCTCAAATAATTAACGTCATCTCTCAAATACAATGTTAGATGAGATAGTGGTCTCATAAGGATCAGTAAGTTGTGTTATGGTAGTTGCATGGAAATGGGTAGCAATTAGTGGACACCCCTAAAAATATTTGAAAAATATATGACATTATAACATGCTAGTTATTGATATTAAAAGCAAAAAGAAATGCAAATCTCTCATTAGGAATTATTTGGTTTTTTGTGTATTAAAACCACCACAATTTTATTTCGTGTTCTAGGAGAGAATTTCAACAAATTTCTTCACCAAAAATCCCTATTTCTTCACAACGATGGCACCATGATGATGAGGAACTATGAGAGGTAAGAATTCTATGGTTTTTTTTTTAATTTGTTAGTTTTAGGTTGAATTTTATATCTATTTGTTTGAATTTTTAGGAGATGCAAATCAACCTAAAAACCCTCAAAATCCTCAATAGGAAGACCAAACAAATCCTCAAGATCAAAATAAACCACAACATCAACCTCCTCCACCAATCACTCAACCCCCTCCTAGCACTCAACAAAATTTAATGATTGAAATTGAGAACAACAACAAAAAAAATTGAGGATTTGATCAATAGGTTGAGTGATCCAAATGGTTCAACCACAGAAAGAATGACCCTAGAAAATTCATTGAAAGATATGTTAAAAAACCTAGATTCAATTAGCAAACAAATAACTGCATGGGAAGATAGGAGGCAGGCAACTAGGGAGTATTATGAAAATAAACTATCATACAAGGATGTGAAAGATTTAAAAATTACAAAAGGTGATTTGTGCTCATTATTCACCAACCCATGCACAAATAAAAATCTTATCCTCATTGCGAAGATTTTTCCTATCCATTGGTGTCACCACCAACAAATTAGGGACCAGTTTTATGATAAGTGGTACATGGTCTTCGATTACCCACTGTGCAACAATTGCGAGGTCCTACAATATTTCCTTAGGAAACTATATAGTGAGTTCATATTGAACAAAATACCAAATTGTTTTGATATTATGGATTTCTAGGGGAGAGGTAGGGAGTTAGCTCAAGATAGACCTAGTGCACAGTCGGCTCCTATGTGACAAGGTAGACGAGCTCTCACTAGGCCACCTCATGAACACATTGTTATGCCTTCCATCATGAAGGAAAGTGTTGACATAGAGACATTGCAAGCAATCATCACTTTGAACCAGAGTGTCATCCATCATACTAGCCTTATTCTATAATGCCATCCAGGGGAGTCTTCAAGTGGTGGCCTTTGAACACATGTGTGTCAATCTTGCGGTGCTACTTGTTCATATGACCCACAGGCACTCGGAGGCAGTGCAGCGAGGATCCGTCTGTAGCTATGGAGATGGAGAGGACAACTGACATTTTGCATGAGGCATATGGCATTGATAGTCAGGTAAAAGTTAGTGCATGTGTTCATTGAATTTAATTTATTAAATTTTGATTTTGAAATGCAAGATTAACTAATAATGTTTTATGATTTTAATAAAATTCCAGGGTCACAGTGTTGAGACTGGATACACCGGCCCCCCACCAACCTATTTTTGTAGTACACCTATCGCTAGGGTATGTAACTAGTAAACAATTATAAATTTATTGCATGTTAATAGAATTGTTTTACGAATGGTAATTTAATATGCGATTTTGGATGTTGAACAAACTAATATTGGAGGTTTTGATGGAACACTTCTCAATGGTGGTGGATTTACTCAAACCTTCATGCATGTAATAGAATAAAGAGCTTAACTAATGAATCAAGTACTTAATAGATTTGTGTAGTTTATATGCACATTGTTGATTACGTTGAATATTTTGTTGTTTTATTTTCAGTTGTTGTGAGATGATACACCTCTGAATGTGATGAGGGAAATGGATATTGGTGTGACATCTGCTATACAATCCTCGATGGCTCTGACAGAAGAGGTATGAGGCAAATTAGTAAATTTCAATTTACATTTGTTGTTATAGATGTTAGTTAGTGAAAAATCAAACCATTATTGATTCATGTAGTTTAATTTCTATTTGTATGGTTTATACAGGGCTTGAGCATGCCTGAGCATGGGTGTGAGAATATTTCCCTCGTGGAGAGAGATCGTGAGATGGCTGTAAGTGATTATTTTGTCAAATATATCATTTTTATAATGTAATTTCTATATATTCATGTCTTTACTTCTTATTGTAACAGTTAAAACTTCACCATGAACTAAACCCTAGGAGGAGTAGCAAGAGCACTCCACGAGCACAACAAAAATGAGTGACAGACCTATCACCATCCGAGCGAAAAGGAAAGGGAAATATTTTATTTCTAGGGCATGGAGAGCAATGACTTTTGATTCCAGAGTCCTTTGTTGTATGCCTACATGGCAGTTTTGTACATATTTTTTATTGGACATATTTGACATTGTATGCCTATATGGCATTCTCGTAAGCCTATATGGCTATTTTGTACATATATTTCATACTTATGTCGACATATATTGATGTATGCCTACATGGCTATTTGGTTAATACAAATATCTTTTATCGATGCCTATCCATATTTGCATTCTAAATTGATGGTTCAATAGTTATGAGTTACGTGTATTCAAGGTAATTTCTATGTTAATACAAATATCTTTTATCGATGCTTATACTTATGTGATTAATGTATGTTTGTGTATGGGATCATAGTAATTTCTATTTGATGATGCTATTGTGTCTTTAAGGTTTATTTATTAAAGGGTGCATGAAACAAGTTTTAAATCCTTAAAAATCTTTGAATTTCTTAGGTTTTTCTATTTGTCGAGTTTGGGCTCCGAGCCCGAGTCCAAGTCAAAAATTGGCTTGTCAAGTCTGAGGCGAGTCGAAGTCTTGTAACACTAGTGTGAACACATCGAGGAATAATGTATATGCCGATGAAGAGAGAACCCATCCTTGTTTCCAAACAAACCATGGTATAGATATGGGTGGTCGAGATAAAACATCACTCTTCTGGATAGTTCAAACCATAATCTTTCATGGCTGCAAACACACCTTCATTATGTGTGTTCTTGATCCTACTAAAGAAATGGTGGAACATGTTGTAGATCAAATATTGCAACCCTAAGTCCACAAGAAGGTTACTTTTCTTGATTTCCGTAAATGTCTTGAAGATGTTCATCCTTCTTGAGTAATGCCAACCACTATCATCGGTTGCCATGCTTCTAATGGAAAGTCAATTTGTTGCAATACCCAAAGGCTAGCAGGTCCATTCGCTCTAATACCACTGTAATGACTCGAGCTCTAGATCAATAGATTTTTGATTTATTTCTTATTGGATTGACAAAGGTTGTCATCCAATATTATTAAGATAGATAATGATGTCCCCAAATTATAAATGAAATAAATTCTGAATATGAAATCTAATTCAAATATTAATTTGATAATGGAAATTTGATAAATAAATATAATAGTTGTTTCTAATTAATCAATTAAAATCATGTGCTAGCTTTGAATATGAGTCTACCTATCATTGATATATAGGCCTTGAGAATTGGGATGCCTTTCCTGATTGATACTTTATACTCATGCATCTTACTTTGAGTTCTTTCCAAATTATATGCTTGAAATGTATACTCTCATATTATAAAAAATTTCTCATATAGAACAATCCCACACTAGGTAATTCAATAATAAAAATAAGTGTGCAAATTGATTACCCTGATCTTCCCTTCTTATTCTCTTTTATACTCAAAAACTACACAATGGAATCCTGATAGCAATATCACAATTTGACACATTGTAGAAAATACCTCCTACTTATCAATTGATGAGCTAAAGGGGCTCTATAATGAATGTTTCATAAGGCACAACACTTGCTGAAGGTTTTACAAATGGGGTTGCAAGCTAAGTGGGCTTAACCTTGGGGAAAAAACTTTGTGGTTAAGCGCTTGAGTTGGAGTAGTACTGGGATGGGTGACCTCTTGGGAAGGCCTAGTGCCTCACCTCTGTGAGCATCACCTACATGCAATGAGTGCTAAGTGGGCCATTCATTATCATGAGAGATGGGTTCTTGTGAACTCAACCCTCTTTCAATCCATGTCAGCCTTGGGACTATACAGGAAGCTGGAGGTTGTACCAAGTATGAGATCAACAAGTTTGTATAAAAATCTAATAAATAGAGAACAGTGTGAATAATTCTTATCTTATCTTCTCCAAAAGTTCATCAACAACCTCCATTCGAGCCTCTCAAGGCTTTACATAGTGTTTTCACCCTTGTCTAACCGATCTATGCCCTCAACTAACTAAAAAATAACTTTCAAAATAAGTAACCGTTGCATTTCAAATTTGTTGCTTTAAGCAACTTACAAATTTGCAACTTTAGACTCCTCCAACCTAAGGGATCGATCTAGTGGAACATAGCTTGGAGTGATTCCAAATGTTTCGATGTGAAAGAGGACCATGCCTAGCGTAAACATACCTATTTGGACATGTTGGAATAGTCCGCTTGGTCACACAAGTTGCAGAACGAAAGTTGCACCATTTTGCTACTTTGCACTGCTTGCATTTGATGCTTTTTCCATCAAGTGAAAATCTGCCACCATGGGAAAACTAGCCACCATGGGAAAACAACTCCAAGATAGCTAAAACTGAGAGAGGTTTTTATAGAGGGGCTCAACATGATCCTATAGGATTAGATGAGAAGTTTCAAAGCATCATGGTATCTGAGTAATAGCATGCTGAAGTTTGTAGCCATTTTGCACTTTAGACCCTTAAGGGATCGATCTGGTGGAACGTAGCTCA
>VCHN02000391.1:0-12976 GCA_007115665.2 Sequoiadendron giganteum
ACTCAAAATAAAAATATTGTGAATGATGGGGTAGTAGATGCTAACAATGTGAATGCAAAGCCTACCGTCCTTAATGTGTCAGGTGTTCAATGTAGCAATAATGCTGGAAATTCTAGCAACCAAGGCAATGTTTTCAATCAAGGGAACACAACTAATAATCATGGAAATAATTTTAGCAATAATCAAAATTCAAATATGCCCAGATCTCCATATTTTTCTAATCGACAAAGTTTCACTACCTTGGGCCAATCTTTGGAACCCATTCTCAAAGAGTTATTGAATCAAAACGCTATTACATTACCACCATAAAGAGACTATGAGCCTTGATTTAAACCAGCATCATGGAATGATTGTGATTATCATAGGTGTAAAGGTCATAAGACAAACAATTTCCAAGGGTTGAAGAATATTGTTTAGGATTTGATTGATAACCATACCATCACGGTTGAGAGACATAATGTCAATAATGACCATCAAGCATTCAAGGATCCTCTCCCCAATTATCAAAAAGGGGGAATATTTGGGTGACAAAGGAAAGAATGATAATTATGTCCATGATGTCATTATCAATCATATTTATACCGAAGATCCACAAATCAACACTATCTAAATCAAAGGTAAGCAAGAATATCAAGAATTCAATGCTACCACCAGGGGACAAGCAAAAACAATTGTCAAAGGAAGCTCATCTAAAGAAGCAATTCCCCCTCCAAGTCAATACAATTTGGTTGATCAACTATGAAAAACATCAGCCCAAACTTCTATCTTGGAGCTTTTAAAGTTATCACTTGCACATAAGGACATCTTAGAAAAGGCCCTTGTTGATACAACTGTATTCCCTGATTTGGATATCAATAAATTTCAAGCCATGGTGGGACACTTGTACGCAACCACATGCTTATCCTTTTCTAAAAAGGATGACTCATCCATTACCCATCTGCATAATTCATCACTATACTTAGAGGTCATGGTTCACAAAGCCCACATTCGACGTGTCCTCATAGATGGGGGAGCCAGATTAAACATTTGTACTTTAAAATTGATCCTCGCTTTGGGATATTCAGCAAAATCTATAGATGCATGAAGGAATATTACAATCAAGGCATATGGTGACGAGGAAAGGACTTCTAAAGGCCTCATCATGCTACCAATCAGAGTGGGACCTATTGTGAAGAATACCTTTTGTCAGGTTCTAGATCAAGATCTAACTTATAACATACTCTTGGGTCGTCCATGGATTCATGACATGCAAGTTGTTCCATCTACTTATCATCATTGTTTGAAGTTTTCATATGATGGATAGGAAGTAACAATACCTGTGATCACATTAGCATTCAAACTTGCTCTAACCTAAGAGAAACTCATGACACATTCATCCCACACAATAGAGAGGCCTTGGCCATCTCTACCTCCAAGTAAAATGAACAAGCTAGTGAAATGATAAGTAATTTTGGCACCAAGATAAAATTGAAAGATAATGGAGTGAGAGAATATTCTTTGTCTCTCTCTAATTTACCCATATCTCCAAGATCCCATGGTCAACCATCGGCATCTATACAATAGGCTATAGTAGCTCTAGCCTCAGCTTCAATTCCCATCACCAAGTTTAATGGAGTATTTATCAAAGAAAATGAAACATAAGATAGAGTTATCCTTGGTTGGCTCTATAAAGATGAAGAAGAATCGGTACAACATGACAAGTTGCCCACAAAACAATATGGAAAGGGTTATGCTATCATGCAACAAATGGGTTATGAAGGAAATGGCCCTATAGGTAAAAGGAAAGAGGGTATTGTTGAACATGTCCAACTAAAAAAAGTGCACCCAAACGATAAGAATGGGTTAGGATATGGTAAAGAGACAAAGGAAGAAGAGATACAAAGAAGGTCTAAAGAGGAGTTAACTGAAACAATCTTGAGAATTCAAGCAAACAATTCTGACACTGACTCCAATGAATATGAATGGGACAATTTCTTTGATGATACTTGCATCTCAGAGAAAAGGGTGGATGTCATACACAAATACACACCTATATTCTTATAAGGGGAAAGCTCAAGGCCTCCGCTTGATTATGTCCTACAAAGAGATCATGATTCAAGTGAAACCAATTCGATTCAAATTAAGAGAGATCATTCACAGGAGGATGGCATCCTAGACCTCCTTTATTACAATGTTAACAATAGCATCATGACCCTAACGGCTATCAACCTTACTCATCCTAATGATCCATTTCCTTTGGTCTATCCTGAACTCATCGATTGGGAAAAAATCACACCCATTGATGTCCCAAATTTTCCTAATGACGAAACCATCATAAATTTTCTTTGTTCATCCCAACCGGAAACAAGTTCCACCAAGGAATCACAAGATCAGATTTTTTGATAGGAAAGTGTCACGTTTCTCAGCTATGAAATAAATAAAATAAAAGAAAGATCTAATGGTGAAAACCTAACAAAGGCAATATTAGATAAAGAAAAGAGAAAAATAAAAAGCGTATCCAATGGTGAAAACTTTTCAAAGGCGCCAGAGGATGGGAAACTTGACACTCTTCCAGAGCATTATCAAGAAAGGTCTTCCATTTTAATCGAACCAACAGAGGCACTCAATATAGGTACTACAGAAAAGACCAAAGCTTTGCAATTGGCTACATCTCTAACAGAAGAGGAAATACCTAGATTCACGGACTTTCTCAAGAACAGTCAAATCAGTTTTGCATGGTCCTACGTAGATATGCCTAGATTAGACCCAGATCTTATCATGCATCATCTATCTATCACGTCAGGGGAAAAGACTATGAAGTAGAAACTTAGAAAGATGCATCAACATGTTGCATTACTGGTTAAAGAGGAATTAAAAAAGCTTTTAGATGTCAGATTCATTTGGTCTATGGACTATGTAGAATGGATCTCCAATATCGTACCTGTTTCAAAGCTAGATGGAAGGATCATAAGTTGCATAGATTTTAGGGATTTGAACAAAGCATGTCCTAAAGACGATTTTCCTCTACCCAACATAGATATGATTGTTCATTTGATGGTTGGGCATGCAATGTACTCATTAATGGATAGATTTTTAGGATACAAGCAGATAAAGATTGCACTAGAGGATCAGGATAAAATAGCATTCACATGTCTTTGGGGTACTTATTGCTAGAACGTAATGCCATTTGGGTTGAAGAATGCAGGAGCTACATACCAACAAGCAATGAAAACAATTTTTCATGATATGATGCATACATTCATGGAAGATTATGTTGATGATCTCCTCGCAAAATCTAACACAAGGGAAGGACACATAGATATCTTATCTAAAATTTTCAAAAGAATGGAAGAAATCAAAGTGAGAATTAATCCAAAGAAATGTGTCTTTGGAGTGAAATCTGGAAAGCTACTAGGTTACATTCTATCAAAAAATGGAATTGAAGTGGATCCAACTAAAGTATAGAAAATTCTTGATACGCCACCACCAAGGAACATTAGCCAACTACGCTCTTTGTAGGGATGGTTACAATCCATTCAAAGATTCATTGCTCAACTGGCAGATAAAATTTTACCATTTACACACCTTTTACACAAGAATATTCCATTTAAATGGGAAGACAAATGCAAAGCCACATTTGATCAGATAAAGCAGTATCTCATGAATCCACTAGTATTGATTCCACAAGTGCAAGGTGCCCCTCTCATATTATATATTTCTGCCACGGAAGTATCTTTAGGAGCATTATTGGCATAGGAAGACAATTCAGGAAAAGAGAGCAATTTATTACATCAGTCAAACCTTGACAGGTCATGAGCTAAATTATACCTTCATTGAAAAATCCTGCTTAGCAATGGTGTTCACTTCTCAAAATTCACGACACTACATGCTAACTCATACAGTAAAGCTTGTGGCTTAGATTGACCCACTCAAATATCTTCCAAGTAAGGCAACCTTAACTAGAAGGTTAGCTAAATGGGTTATGATCGTAAGAGAATTCGATATTAATTATGTGGATCAGAAAGCTATCAAGGGATAGGTAATTGTGGATCATTTAGTAGAAGCACCAATACTAGTAGAACACCCAATACACATTGATTTTCCTGATGCCGATGTATTCACAATAGGTATCTAGCAGTCATGGGTGCTCTACTTTGATGGTTCTTAGAATCAACATGGTTGAGGAGAAGGGATTCTTTTTATTACACCTCAAGGACATACAATTCCAAAATCTTATCAGCTAATGTTTCCTTGCACAGAAAACATAATTGAATATTAGGCATTAGTAATTGGCATAAGAATTGAAGTAGAATGGAAAATCACAGAACTTCAGGTTTTTGGTGATTCACAACTTGTTATAAATCAAATCAACGATGAATATCACACTAAATATGACAAGTTGCTACCTTACAAAAGAATGGTGGATGGTTTCAAGAAATACTTTGTTAACATCAAGTTTATATAGATTCCACGTATTGATAATAAAGTAGTAGATGCTATGGCTACAATCACCTCTCTACTCTAGTTAACACAGAATCAAACACGGTATGATTTCCTGGTGGAACAATTGTTTTCTCCCACCCCTGACAATCTCAAAACTCAAATCATTTTCCATTTAACCAGTTTTGATTCTCCCTTATATGGCCAAATTTACACTTACCTAAAGGATACTATTTTACCCTTAGACTTGTCTAGGAATCAAAAAAAAAATTCATCTATCAATCATCCCATTACACCTTAATTGCTGACGTCTTATACCGGCATGGTTTGGATGGTACCCTCCTTAGATGTCTTGAACGCGATGAATCTGAAAAGGCCTTACAAGAAGTACATGGTGGAATTTGTGGGACACACTCAAGTGGACTAACCTTAGCAAAGAAACTTGTGAGATTAGGTTACTACTGGCCGACCATGGAGAAAGAATCTTTCATCTTTGTGAAGAAATGTACGAAATGTCAAATTTATGGGAATCTCATTCATGCTCCTACTCAAGAATTACAACCTTTCACCACAACATGGCCTTTCGCTCAGTGGGGATTGGACTTGGTTGGTAAGATACACCCATCATCTTCAAATGGACCTTAATTTATCATTACAACTACTGAGTATTTCACTAAATGGATTGAAGTTGTTCCCCTAACAACTATTACTGACAAACAAATCTCTTCATTAATTTTGAACTATATCATCTGTCGATATGGTATTCCCAGCTCCATTATCATAGACAATGGATTACCCTTTAAAAATCAAGATGTTGATGAGCTATGTGAAAGATTCCACATCCAACATAGGTTCTCTACACCTTACTATCCACAAGGGAATGGTCAAGTTGAGGCTTCAAACAAAACAATTCTGAATATTTTGAAGAAAATGGTCAATGAAGCAAGACATGATTGGCATGTCCAATCAAATCCAGCATTATGGGCATACAGAACAAGCATTCGCACACCAACAGGTGCTACTCCCTATGCTTTTGTCTACAGAGAAAAAGCTATTATACCATTAGAAGTTGAGATTCCTTCACTTCGAGTATCACTCAAAGGGTTAATCAATGATGAATACTATAGAGTATCAAGGTTGCAAGAGCTAGAACTACTTGATGAAAGGTGTCAAACTACAGTTAATCATTTGAATGGATATCAACAAGTCATGTCCCACAGCTACAATCACAGAGTCAAACCATAAAATTTTCAAGTGGGTGACTTGGTTCTTAAAGAAAACACTCGTAATCAACAGGATTGGGAAAAGAAAGGCAAGTTCAAACCTAATTGGTTGGGTTTGTTCGTTATCGTTGAAGTATACGGATCAGGGGCATATCAGTTGTGGACTACAGAAGGGGACCTGTTTGAAGATCCAACCAACAACATTCATCTGAAGAATTTTTACGCCTAAACATATAAAAAATAATACAAAAAGTCCTGAGAAAATATCAAAAACAATATAAAAAGAGCAAAAATACAAAAAAAATCAAATACAAAAAGAAAAAAAACCATTGCCTTGATGAAAACCTGGCAAACAGGCATCTTGGTAATAGCAATAAAATTATAAAATCAGGAAAAGGTGCAATCAAAACAAACAATGAAAACCTGGCAAACATGCAGTGTTTGTGATTTTGTTTGGCTCTCTCATCTATTGGGATTCATCTTGCATATCCATATTTTCATCGGCATCATACACATGCCTCACCATTACCATCTACATTGCATCATCTCCTTGAAACGACAAGGACCTCATCATGGCTTGATGAATTGGGATTTTCCTTAGCAATAGTTGTGTCTAGCAAGAGTCGAAGTACAAGGTCACTAGAGGGCAGTTCGCTTCTTGGAGGTTTTTGAGCAAACGACAACATGTGTCTAGAATCAAATATGGGAAACAACAAACTTGTCCAATTACAATGAGACGACATGACTGTTTTGACAAATGAACAAACTGGATGATCTTAATCTGAATAAAATGAATGGTGAACTTAAAGCAATAAGTTGCAATTGTTGTTTTGATATTTGATGACATCATGTCTTTGGAGTGGTTCAATGATGTACTGAACTAGAATCGCAATGAATAAGTATTATTTTTCTTTGCTTGCTGTCTGTAAGCTAACCATTAGTATTGTGCAAATTTTTTGTGGGACATGCTCTACAATGTATCATTGATGACATTTCAGAATTTGGATAGGAAAATGGTTAACTTTTGTCTGTTTCTGCAAATAATACTCAGGTCATCTTGGTTCAATTATACCTCGATGCTTGTATTAATTTTCTATATCAAAAATCATGAAAGCAGTACTCAGGTCATCATTGGTGCTAACATACCCTTTGATGATTGTACTAACTTTCAAAATATCAAAAATCTCAATGATGAAAACCAAGCACAACATGAAATGGAAACAAGGAGAATGGTTCATTATTGCATTCTAGGACTGCATGATTCATCTAGATTTGCATTTTGAGGGTTGTTTACATAGATTTTTGAGGGTTGACCAAACTTCTTGGGTATCTTTTTAGACAACAATTGAGTACAACTGGACATTTGTTACATCTCATTTCGTTATCATTCACATCATTTCACCATCATTCATTTATTTTATCATTATCTTGGCATTTACATTTTGCATCATCATTTCATTATATTCATATCATATACATAATTCATTCGTTTGATAATTCATTTCATATTACATTTTCATTTCATAAACATTAACATTTACAATTGCATTTTGATTCACATCATCTACATTAATAATAAAATTGCATCCACAATATCCATTTCACATCATCATTTAGGTTATCATGATCCATTCCATTACAGTATTATCATTATTATCATATTACATCATTATCCATGTCATGTGCATATCATATTACATCTTCATAACCATATCAGTCATCAATTATCTCATTTCATCATGTTCCATTTAAACCATGCATCATATCATTTTCACATCATTAAAATTATTTCGTTACATCTTACATCTTGCATTCATTACATACATTATGCACGAAACTCATTTTAAAATTGCATCATACATCATCATATTAGGATCATTTCATCACATATCACATCCTACATTATCATACATAAAATGAAAGAAAATCATCCTACATCATCATTTGCATCATCATACATCACAACAATCATACATGACATAGCATATAGAAATAAAACATGCATCCATCACATGAGCATAAATCATCCATAACACGTGCATAATCAAAATCACCACTACATCTCATAAATCTCATCAAAAAAAATGTCTAGAAATACAAGGATATCAAATGTTTCAAAAAGATATATACAAAATAATGGCATCAATTTGTCAAACAATGCTCATCACTGAGGGGCATCTGGCCATGGAACATGACTGCTGCTACCTCCTGAGGTAGTGGGTCTCGATGGATCTCTACTCCCAGAAGCTCTGACCTCTCATCTAATTGGCTGACCCACACTCCTGGTAACACTCCTGGAATGACTACGTGAATGGGTCCGAGACCGAGTACCCGACTATGTGAAGGAAATCCTCCTCTCAATCTATCATACAAATCAATCAGCAAGCAATCTCTAATCAAATCAGTACATCAAGCAAGATCAATCAAATCAACACTTATTTGTTTTCATATCGCATGGAAAGAAAATCTATCAATCAAATCAACACTATTTTGTTTTTCATATCGTATGGAAGCAAATCTATCATCGCCTATTTGTTTTTCATATCGCATGGAATCAAATCTATCATCGCTTATTTGTTTTTCATATCGCATGGGAACAAATTTAATAGTCAAAATGACTCAATATCTATCTTTTTGACTTTCAAAAGAGAAAGAAAATCTATCATTTCTACTATTTATTTTTCATATCGCATGGGAACAAATTTAACAGTCAACATGACTCCATATCTATCTACTTGACTTTCAAATGGGAAAGTAAATCTATCATTTCTACTATTTTTTTTTCATGTCGCATGGGAAAAAATTTAACAGTCAGCATGACTCCATATCTATCTATTTGACTTTCAAACGAGAAAGCACATCTATCATTACTATTTGTTTTTCATATCGCATGGAAA
Organism: Sequoiadendron giganteum; assembly: GCA_007115665.2. Lineage (NCBI taxonomy): Eukaryota > Viridiplantae > Streptophyta > Pinopsida > Cupressales > Cupressaceae > Sequoiadendron > Sequoiadendron giganteum. Next base: position 8,540 of record VCHN02000391.1, read on the forward strand.
CAAATTTATCAGACTTACTTGTTCTTCAAGCACGTAGACAAGTTTATCAATTCAAGCTAATCTATTCTTGATATTAAAAATCATAAAATCAGTTGGCTAATCTAGCAACACTCATCAAACACTTATCAATATTTCTTCAAAATTTCAAATTCAGGAAAAATCCCTAGATGGGCCAAAACAAGCCATCAATGCGCTAAACCATGTATGCCCAGCTTTACACCATGGATGTGCTACAATAGACCTTATATGCACTATTTCCTATATGTGCTATTCTATCTACCATATGTGCTACAACAGTCACCCCATGTGCCAATTTTCATATGCGCTAATCTAGCATCCTACACAGGCAATATTTATGTATGCACTACTTTAGGTACCCTATGTGTGACTATTTTCAACCTATGTGCTACTTTGGATGCACAAATTTATCTCCCGAATGCCCAATACTATGGCTCGTATGCGCAAAACCGGGACGTGAAAAATCTAAAAATTGCAAAAAATGTGGAAAATCATCAAAAAAAATTACGAGGAAGTAGGTCGACTTACCGGAGGTCCGTACACAGCTGGTCTTTGATACCAGTGGGCTTGCTCGAATCTATGGCGCTCATAATGGATCGGCATCAGGAATATCTCTCTCGAAGCTCTAAAAATTCCTAAAGGTTACTGTTTAAATGACAATGACTTTTCACCTTTTTCACCTTTTAAGGGGGTAAAAGTGGGAAAATATTCAAATTTTTGGCAAAACAAAGCGTTATTTCAAGAGCTAAATCACTAATTTTCCTTTGAAAATCATTCTGATTCTTTTATCTTATTTATCTCTCGAGGGGGCATATAAACATCAGTAAATTCCAAAATTTTGGGGCAAAATTCTTTGAAGCAATGTGTAAATCACATAACTTCAAAGAGGGGCAAAATGTACACTTCTAAAAATGGTCACGGTTAATCAAACCTATTAATTAATTAAATATTAATTATTTAATTAATATTCTTAAGTCATCCACATATAAATAAATTTAATTATTTATTTATATTGTTCATTTTTCCAATTCTTCTAGTTTAATTAAATAAATAAGTTTATTTAATTATTGCTATCTTCCTCTTAATTAATTAAATAGATTTCACAATTTATTTATATTAATTATCACAAGTTTAAATTTAAATAATATTCTTCATCACAAATTTAATTCAATATTTCTAATATTTAATTAAAGCGCTTTCTTCTCTTCCACTTAATTAAATATTGGAAATATTTAATTAAAAGCTTTCTTTCTTCCATAATTAAATATTTCCAATATTTAATTGAAAGCTTTCCTGCCTCAATAATTAAATATTCTATAATATTTAATTAGAAACTTTCTTCTCTCCATATTTAATTAAATATTTTATTTATTTAATTAAAGCGCTTTTATCACCTCTCACACATAAATTAAATATCCATTCATTTAATTTATGGAAACATCTTCCATCTTTTTCTCAACTTCTTGATCTCTCACCATTCATTTTACAGGTTTGAATCTCAACCATTGACCCTTTCCAACTAGATTTCTTACCTTAAAAAATCTATAAATACAGCCCTCTTATGAGTTGAAAAGGACACACCTCGAATCTTAGATTTCATACGTAATTACTATAGTTGCATTTCAATATTATTAGCATTCTAGCATCATAGCATTTCAATTTCATAGCTTAAATCATATAGCCATGCACATGCATTTTCAATTAATCTTATTCTCTTAAGTTGTCATTTCAACAAGGTGCTTCTTACACAACTGAGAGCCAACATCTTTAATCAAATCCTTGGAGATAGAGGACGATGGGATGAATTTGAAGAAGCTACTATTATTAGAGTTTGTATTTATGCTTTCTAGTTAGATTTTTTTAATATAATGTCTTATCGGTGTGTTAGTTTACTATTTGCTTAATCCATATTTTCTAACAACACACTATCTCTCTCCCCTCTACCCTTAACCCTTAATCCTTTATCCTTAACCCTTAAAACCTAAACCATTAAACCCTTTTACCCTCTACCCTTAACCCTAAACCCTAAACCCTTAACCCTTAAACCCTAAACCCCCTACCCTATACCCTTAACCCTCCATCCCTCTATCTCTCTCTAGTTAGAAAAATTCATTAAAAAACCCTAAGGTTTTCTCATTTAAATTTAATATTTTCCATCAAAATATTAAATTTTTATTCATTTATACCCTATACTTTCCTTTACCGTCATTCAAAAATGCTAAAAAATGACTTATATCCTATACCGCTGCCCTAAACCCTTTAAATTTTCTCCCTACCACTTTACCGTGGATAGCCTTCAAACACTCTGTGGTTGTGCAATAGAGGGTTAGCCTGGTGATCATCAAACAACCACCACTATACCCCACACAGTAAAATCTATACCTACAATAACGTGGTAAACTTTGTATGTATCCTTTATTTTGTTTACCACTATACCGTGGTCTTTATCTTTCTACTCGATGGTATGGCGGTCTTAACCGTCAAGGTCTTCTTCTGAATGTTACCACACTACTGCAGTCTCCCAGTAGACTATCCGTGGTACCAAAATAGCCATCTTGTTGCCTGCCTTGACCTTCCACTAATAGTTTACCACAGTCACCGCGGTCACCATTCTCACCATGTGCAGTACCGTGGTGACTGTCTGCACTGTTTTCGTGCCATTGACTTACCAACCACCGCGATACCACGGTGGCACGATAAACATTTTATACCTAATCGTTTAGCTGCTGATTGTTTTTGCTGACCATTACCACTACCTTCTAACTGCTACCGCTCTATCATGGCCCTTGAGATTACCCTCTATGATGCAGCGGTAAGGGTTTCCTTGACTTCTCTTTACCGCTATACCCCAAGATGGTTTGTGGGAAGACACGATTGGGCGGTGAATAAGATATGAAGTGATCACTAAGGGAGTGCTAGAGGTATAAAATGTATGAGCATTTTTAGAAAGGCAAGAAATGAATTTTAAAGGAAAAGATAGGAAAATAATGAGAAATTAAATTGGGGTAAGGCGATAAATGAAATATTATGAAAAGATAGGAAAGTAATGGATATAAATGAATAAACTCATTTAGGGTATTGATGGAAAATTATTCAAGTTTTTTTAATGAATTTTTATTTGGGTTCTAACAGTGTAGAGGGTTTAAGGGTTTACGATTAAGGGTAGAGATGAGAGAGAGAGAGAGAGAGGAGGCAAGGAGGGAGAGAGAAATAGGTATAGAGGGAAAAATAGGTAGAGAGAAGTAGATATGAAAGAAAAGTTAGAGGGAGAGGTAGGGATGGAGAGAGAGGTGAGAAAAAAACAAAGAGAGGTCTAGGTAGATAGAGGTGGGAGGAGATAAAGAGAAGTAGAGGGTAGAGTTAAGGGTAGAGGGTAGAGTGATTAAGGTTTTAAGGGCTAAGGGTTTAGGGTTTGGAGTTAAGGGTAAAGGAGAGAGAGATATAGGGAGTTAGTGAGAGAGAGAGGGAGGGAGTGGAAAAGTGATAGAGAGTAGAGGGTAGAGGGTAGAGGGGAGAGAGATAGAAGGAGTGAATGAGCTAGAGAGAGACCTACGAGAGAGAGAGAGAGAGAGAGAGAGAGAGAGAGAGAGAGAGAGAGAGAGAGAGAGAGAGAGAGAGAGAGGGGGAAAGAAGGTAGAGATATTCCGAGAGAGGAGGCAAGGAAGGAGAGAGAAATAGGTAGAGAGGGACAAATAGGTAGAGAGAAGTATTTATGAAAGCATAGATAGAGGGAGAGGTAAGGATGGAGAGAGAGGTGAGAAAAAACAAAAAGAGGTCTAGCTAGATAGAGGTGGGAGGAGATAAAGAGAAATAGAGGGTAGAGTTAAGGGTAGAGGGTAGAGTGTTTAAGGATTTAAGGGCTAAGGGTTTTGGGTTTAGAGTTAAGGGTAAAGGAGAGAGAGATATAGGGAGTTAGTGAGAGAGAGATAGTGGGAGGGAGTGGAAAAGCGATAAAGGGTAGAGGGTGAAGAGTTAATGGTAAAGGCTAGAGGGTAGAGGGTAGAGGGTAGAGGGGAGAGAGATAGAAGGAGTGAATGAGTGAGAGAGAGACTTGAGAGAGAGGGAGAGGGAGGGAGGGAATTGGAGAGAGATACAGAGGGTGAAGGGAGAGGGTCATGAATGGTTGGCACAGATGAGGAGATAGAGACCCGAGAGGAGGAGAGGTAGGAGGAGATATTGAGAGAGAGGCAGGGAGTTGGAGAGAGAGATAAGGAGGTGAAGAGGCAGAGGTATATTTTTAAGGGGTTAAGGGTTAATGGTTTAGGTTATATATAGTGAGAGAGATAGAGGAGAGAGAGAGAGGAGGAGGGAGAGAGATAGAGGCAGGAGGTGAGGGTAGAGAGGTTGGCTAAGGTAGAGAGAGACAAAAGGATAAATGAGAGACCCATAAAAGAGAGGCAGAGGAGATACTTGATAGAC
>VCHN02000391.1:13076-40671 GCA_007115665.2 Sequoiadendron giganteum
TGATGGATGGATTCTTCGAGTACAACCAAGTAATGGTTAAAGAGTCTGAGAAATTAAAGACTGCATTCACAACACCATGGGGGACATATGTGTATGTAAGAATTCCATTTGGATTAATAAATGTTGGAGCAAATTTTTCAGAGGGCTATGGATCTAGCCTTTTCTAATGTTATTGATCTATTCCTTTCTATTTACTAGGATGATCTTACTACCCATAGCAAAAGTGAGGAGAATCATTGTCCTCACTTAGAGAATTTTTTATCAAAGCTCTGGAATATGGGATATGTTTAAATCCTAGAAAGTGTGCCTTCGGGGTAAAATAAGGTAAATTTTTGGGGCATCTTGTTTCAAAAGGTGGGGTGCAAATTGATGCTAAAAGAGTGACTACTCTTGATAGAATTATGTAGCCAAGAAATGTAAAAGGCATCCAATCTTTCTTTAGACAGATAAATTTTCTAAGAAGATTTGTTACAAATTTTGTTGAGATTGTTTGCCCAATATCTAAGATGTTGAAGAAGGGAGAAAAGATAGTATGGGCAAGAGAACCATCCAAATCCTTCTAGGCTATCCAAGATGCAATTAAGCAGGCCCCTATCCTCAAGTCACTTGATTATTTAAAACCTTTCCAGTTGTTTACTTTTTCCTCTTTTCACACTATAGCTGGTGTGTTGTTGCCAAAAAAAAATTATGGCTTTGAGCAACCAATTGCATTCTTCAATAAATCATTGCAGGCTAAAGAATTGAAATATGAGGGTAAGTGCACCAAGATGGTTCCCAAAAAGGGGACTTAAGTGGACAACTTTTTTCTAAAATCAGGAAATACTGACCTTGGATGTGAAATTGAGGATACTTAGACTCAAAATTTTGAGATGGAACAAAAAGAAGGATTCAAGTGCTCTGAGTCTACATTCTAAACAACTAATTTATTTTGAAAATGGTTGAGATTAAGGGGTTCAAATGAGGGACGTACACAAATTGGTGTTTTTTTTGTCAGAAAAACATAACATAGCAACTCTTGTAAACCCTTGTATGGTGAATTTTTGTTTAGTATTTTTAAAATCGCAATAGTCAGAAGTTAGCTAATAGTATGTAGTTGATGCATGATTTTTCTGATAATTTTTTAATGAATATTTGATTTTTTACTAATTTACGAAGTGGACATATCCTAAAAATAGAATTTTGGCTGTGCTACCCCTACAAATTTTGGAAACTAATTGATTTTTTTTTTTTTAACTTTTTAATTTTGTAGAATGGAGTCTAGTTTCTAAAAAATTAATTTATTTAAAAAATTGATGAACGGTTAATTTATAACAAAAAAATACCACACTTCTTTTTGGCAAAAAAAAGACATATAGATAAAATAAATTATGGATGAAAGACTTAACATTTTTAGAAAGTGAAAAAAATTACATCATTGAATAGCTAAGAGATAACCCAACATTACCCATGTGCTCAATTTTTTTGATATTGAACCATGTGCAATCCTAATGGTGAGCATGAACTCGATTATGAGAAATATGGTGGATTTTTTAAAAACATGTCTCTGGTCATTGGGAATGCCCTCCAAGCCTTTGGGTTGGTATTCCGAGGCAAATACAAAGCCTAAGGCTCGGTAATTCCCAAAGCAAGATATAACGTGAGCACGTTATAACGCGCTCACTTTATATCTCACTTTTGACATGGTTTTTGTTTCTATGGGGAACACATCTACTAGCACATAACACGCTCGCGTTATGTTTTACTTTATGTTAAATGCCAATATATTAATGGATGCTGATATATTTTTATGTACATGTATGCCATGTATATATGCATGCTTGTATGGATGCGTAATATTTCCATATGCACATATGTATTACGCTAGTATGTACGGATTTTATGTACAAGTTCCTTAGACCTAAGGAGTAACTTAGAGAGAGCCTCAGAGAGATGGAGAGGGGGGTCAAGGAGAGTTTAAGGAGAGAGGGAGGGAGAGAAGGGGTTGATTGAGGGGACTCACCTAGGCAGGGTGTGTGGAGGATAGAGGGATGGAGAGGGGGGTGGAGAGGGGGAGAGAGAGGAGGAGAGAGAGAGAGAGAGAGAGAGAGAGAGACAAAGAGAAAGAGAGAGTTATGTAGGTGGTGTGCGAAAGGGGGAGACTTGAGAGTGTGAGGGGGTGAGAGGGAGAGACTTAAGAGATAGGTAGTGAGAGGGAGTGTGAGAGAGAGGGAGTGTGAGAGAGATGGATTGTCAGAGAGAGGGAGTGGGAGAGAGAGGGAGTGTGAGAGAGAGACCTGAGAGAGGGAGAGGGTGTGAGAGGGAGTGACCTAATAGAGGTAGACAAATAGAGGGGTGGAGTGAGAGGGACTTATCTAGGTAGGGTTGGAGTGATAGATAGAGAGAGGGGAGAGAGACAAAGAGAGAGTTACCTAGGTAGGTTGTCAGAGGGAGAGACCTTAGAGAGAGAGGGGGTGGGAGGAAGAGACATGAGAGAGAGGGAGAGAGAGGTAGTGGGAGAGAGTGGGATGGAGTGGGAGGGACATAAAGAGAGATAGTGGTAAGGATTGATTGAATGAGAGGTACGTAGAAAGAGGGAGACGGTAGATAGAGACAATTAGAGAGGGTGGGAGGGAGGGAAGGAGGGAGAGGTGAGATGTATAGATAGAGAGAAAGTGATAGGGGTTGAGGGTATAACATCGAGGGATTAGGGTGGAGGACCTATAGGCTTGATGGTTTCTAGGGTATTAGTGTTTAAGGTTTGAGGGTTGAGGGAATAGGTTTGATGGTAGAGGGTATTCGGTTGAGGATATAGGGTAGAAGGTTTAAGGTTTAAGCATTTAGGGTTGAAAGGTTTGGGGTTGAGGGTTTAGGGTTAAGGGTTTACTTGGTTGAGGGTAGAGGGTTTAGGGTATAGGTTTGAGGGTATATGGTTGAAGGATTAGGTTCAGGGTCCAATGTAAGGGGTAGAGAGTTTAGGGTTTGAGGATTCAGGGTTGAGGGATTAAGGGTTGAGGGTTGAGAATTGAGGGTTGATTTTTTATTGTATAGGGTAAAGGGTAGAGGGTTTAAGGGTTGAGGGTTGAAGATTGAGGGTTTAAGGTATAGGGTTGAGGGGTTAGGGTTGAGGGTTCAATACATAGGGTAGAGGTTATAGGGGTTGAGAGATTAAGGGTTGAGGGATTAGGGTTTAGGGTAGAGAGTATTGGGTTGAGGGTAGAGGTTTGAGGGTAGAGGGTAGAGGGTAAAGGGTTCAACAGTAAAGGGTTTAAAGGGTTAGGGTTGAGGGTCAAGGGTTTAGGGTTGAGTGTATAAGGGTTTAAGGGTCAAGAGGGTTGAGGGATTAGGGTAGAGATTTTACTAAGTGGGTTTAAGGGTTGGGGGATTAGGGTTGAGGGTAGAGGGTAGAGGATTGGTGGTAGAGGGTAAGGGTTTACGGGTTAGGGTTCAAGGGTTTAAGGTTTAGGGATGAGGGATTAATACACTATAGGGTAGAGGTTATAGGAGTTGAGGGATTAGGGTTTAAGGGTTGAGGATTGAGGGATTCAGAGTGTATAGGGGTTGAGGGATTAAATTTTAAGGGTTGAAGGTTGAGGGTTGAGGAATTAAGAGGGTATAGGCATTGAGGGATTAGGCTTTAATGGTTGAAGGTTGAGGGTTCAAGGATTAAGATGGTTGAGGGTTGAGGGATTAAGAGGGTATAGGGATTGAGGGATTAGGGTTTAAGGGTTGAGGGTTGAGGGATTAAGAGGGTATAAGGGTTGAGGGATTAAGGTTTAAGGGTTGAGGGTTGATGGATTAAGAGGGTATATGGGTTGAGGGATTATGACTTAAGGGTTGATTCTTGAGGGTTCAAGGATTAAGAGGGTATAGGGGTTGAGGGATTAGGGTTTAAGGGTTGAGGATTGAGGGTTGAGGGATTAAGAGGGTATAGGGGTTGAGGGATTAGGGTTTAAGGGTTGAGGGTTGATGGATTAAGAGGGTATAAGGGCTAAGGGATTAGGGTTTAAGGGTTGAGGGTTGAGGGTTCAAGAATTAAGAGGGTATAGGTGTTGAGGGATTAGGGTTTAAGGGTTGAGGATTGAGGGTTAAGGGATTAAGAGGGTATAGGGGTTGAGGGATTAGGGTTTAAGGGTTGAGGATTTAGCGTTTAAGGGTTGAGGGATTAACAGGGTATAGGGGTTGAGGGATTAGGGTTTAAGGGTTGACGGTTGATAGATTAAGAGGGTATAGGTTGTGAGGGATTAGGTTTTAAGGGTTGAGGGTTGAGGGTTGAGGGATTAAGATGGTATACAGATTGAGGGATTAGGGTTTAAGGGTTGAGGATTGGGATTAGGGTTTGAGGGTTGAGGGATTAAGAGGGTATAGGGGTTGAGGGATTAGGGTTTAAGGGTTGAGGGTTGACAGATTAAGAGGGTATAGGGGTTGAGGGATTAGGGTTTTGAGGGTTTAGGGTTGAGGGTTTGAGGATTAAGAGGGTATAGCGATTGAGGGATAAGGGTTTAAGGGTTGAGGATTGAGAGTTGAGGGATTCAGAGGGCATAGGGGTTGAGGGATTAGGGTTTAAGGGTTGAGGATTGATGTTTGAGGGATTAATAGGGTATAGGGGTTGAGGGATTAGGGTTTTAGGGTTGAGGGATTAGGGTTTGAGGGTTGAGGATTGAGGGTTGAGTGTTTAGGGTTTAGGGTTTAGGGTTTAGGGTTTCTTCCACTCTCCCCCACTGTCCCTCCCTCTATATCTCCAACTCTCCCCCTCTCTCCCTCCCACTCTCTCTTTCTCCCACTCACCCCCAGTCCCACTCTCCCTCACTCTCTCCCACTCTATCTTTCTCCCACTCTCACCCTCTCTCCCTCCCTATCTATCTCCCACTCTCTCCCACTCTCTTGGTCTCCCACTCTTCGCTTATCCCCTTATCCCACTCTCTCTTTCTCCCACTCTCCCCCTCTCTCCCTCCCTCTCTATCTCCCACTCTTCCCCTCTCTCCCCCCCACTCTCTCTTTCTCCCACTCTCCCCCACTCTATCCCACTCTATCTTTATCCCACTCTCACCATCTCTCCCTCCCTCTCTATCTCCCACTTTTCACTTCTCCCCTTCTCCCACTCTCACCATCTCTCCCTCCCTCTCTATCTTCCACTCTCTGCTTCTCCTCTTCTCCCACTCTCTCCCACTCTACGTTTCTCCCACTCTCCCCCTATCTCCCTCCCTCTCTATCTCCCACTCTCCCCCTCTCTCCCTCCCACTCTATCTCCCACTCTCTCCTTCTCTCCCTCCCACTCTCTCTTTCTCCCACTCTCCCCTTGTCCCTCCCTTACGCACTTCCTTTGTCTCTCCCCTCTACCCTCTACCTAAAAGAGGGAGAGGGGTTAGGAGGGAGATACTTGAGAGAGATAGGTAGGGAGTGGGATAGAGATAGAGGGAGGCATGGTTAAGGGTAGAGGGTAGAGAGTAAAAAGGTTTAAGGTTTAAGGGTTTAGGGTTTAGGCTTAAGGGTAGAGGAGAGAGATAGAGGGAGTGACTGAGATAGAGACCTAAGAGAGGGATAGGGGGAGAGGTGGTAGGAGGGAGAGGGTTGAAAGAGAGAGAGGAATGGAGGGTGTTGGAGAGAGATTAAGGGAGGGAGGGTTAAGGGTATAGGGTAGACGGTTTAGGGTTGAAGGGTTTAGGGTTTAGGGTTTAGGGTAGAGGGTAAAAGGGATTAAGGGTTAAGGATAAAGGATTAAGGGTTAAGGGTAGATTGGATAAATATAGAGGGAGTGAGTGAGTGAGTGAGTGAGAGAGACCTAAGAGAGGGAGAGGTGGTAGGAGAGAGAGACTTGGGAGAAAGAAAGAGGGTGGGATGGTTAAGGGTAGAGGGTAGAGGGTTCAATGTTTAAGGGTTAAGGGTTTATGGTTAAGGTTAGAGGGGATAGAGATAGAGGGGGTGACTAAGAGAGAAAGAGAGAATTGAGAGAGTGAGAGGGGGTAGGAAGGATACTTGAGAGAGAGAGGGAGGGGAGATATATAAAATCTCCCTTATCCCCCTCTCTCTCTCAACAATCTCCCTTCTACCCCCTCTCTCTTTCTTAGGTCTCTCACTCACTCACTCACTCCCTCTATCTCTCCCCCCTCTACCCTCAACCCTAAACCCTAAACCCTAAAACCTTATCCCTTAAACCCGAAACCCTAAAAACCTCTATAATATACCCTTAACCCTCTACCCTCTATTTGTCTCCCACTCCCTCCCTCCCTCTCTTTGTCTATCAAGTATCTCCCTCCTAGCCCCTCTCCCTTTGCTAGGTCTCTCTCTCATTCACTCCTTTTATCTCTCTCCCTCTACCCTTAACCCTCTACCCTCTACCCTCTACCCTCTACCCTCTATCTCTCTCCCACTCCCTCCCTCTCTCTCTCTCCCTCTATCTCTCTCCACTATACCCTTAACCCTAAACCATTAACCCTTAACCCTTAAAAAATATACCCTCTACCCTCTACCCTCTATCTCTCTCCAACTCCCTTCCCCTCTCTCTCTCAAATATCTCCCTCCTACCCCCTCTCCCTCTCTCAGGTCTCTATCTCCCCTCCATCCTTAACCCTTAACCATTAAACCCTCTACCCTTCACCCTCTATCTATCTCCAATTCCCTCCCTCCCTCTCCCTCTCTCTCAAGTCTCTCTCTCACTCATTCACTCCTTCTATCTCTCTCCCCTCTACCCTCTACCCTCTACCATTAACTCTTAACCCTCTACCCTCTATCACTTTTCCACTCCCTCCCTCTCTCTCTCTCACTAACTCCCTATATCTCTCTCTCCTTTACCCTTAACTCTAAACCCTAAACCCTTAGCCCTTAAGCACTCTACCCTCTACCCTTAACTCTACCCTCTACTTCTCTTTATCTCCTCCCACCTCTATATACCTAGACCTCTCTTTGTTTTTTTCTCACCTCTCTCTCCATCCCTACCTCTCCCTCTATCTCTTCTTTCATATCTACTTCTCTCTACCTATTTGTCCCTCTATACCTATTTCTCTCTCCTTCCTTGCCTCCTCTCTCTCAATATCTCTAACTTCTTTCCCTCTCTCTCTCTCTCTCTCTGGTCTCTCTCTAGCTCATTCACTCCTTCTATCTCTCTCCCCTCTACCCTCTACCCTCTACTCTCTATCACTTTTCCACTCCCTCCCTCTCTCTCTCACTAACTCCCTATATCTCTCTCTCCTTTACCCTTAACTCCAAACCCTAAACCCTTAGCCCTTAAAACCTTAATCACTCTACCCTCTACCCTTAACTCTACCCTCTACTTCTCTTTATCTCCTCCCACCTCTATCTACCTAGACCTCTCTTTGTTTTTTTCTCACCTCTCTCTCCATCCCTACCTCTCCCTCTAACTTTTCTTTCATATCTACTTCTCTCTACCTATTTTTCCCTCTATACCTATTTCTCTCTCCCTCCTTGCCTCCTCTCTCTCTCTCTCTCTCATCTCTACCCTTAATCGTAAACCCTTAAACCCTCTACACTGTTAGAACCCAAATAAAAATTCATTAAAAAAACTTGAATAATTTTCCATCAATACCCTAAATGAGTTTATTCATTTATATCCATTACTTTCCTATCTTTTCATAATATTTCATTTATCGCCTTACCCCAATTTAATTTCTCATTATTTTCCTATCTTTTCCTTTAAAATTCATTTCTTGCCTTTCTAAAAATGCTCATACATTTTATACCTCTAGCACTCCCTTAGTGATCACTTCATATCTTATTCACCGCCCAATCGTGTCTTCCCACAAACCATCTTGGGGTATAGCGGTAAAGAGAAGTCAAGGAAACCCTTACCGCTGCATCATAGAGGGTAATCTCAAGGGCCATGATAGAGCGGTAGCAGTTAGAAGGTAGTGGTAATGGTCAGCAAAAACAATCAGCAGCTAAACGATTAGGTATAAAATGTTTATCGTGCCACCGTGGTATCGCGGTGGTTGGTAAGTCAATGGCACGAAAACAGTGCAGACAGTCACCACGGTACTGCACATGGTGAGAATGGTGACCGCGGTGACTGTGGTAAACTATTAGTGGAAGGTCAAGGCAGGCAACAAGATGGCTATTTTGGTACCACGGATAGTCTACTGGGAGACTGCAGTAGTGTGGTAACATTCAGAAGAAGACCTTGACGGTTAAGACCGCCATACCATCGAGTAGAAAGATAAAGACCACGGTATAGTGGTAAACAAAATAAAGGATACATACAAAGTTTACCACGTTATTGTAGGTATAGATTTTACTGTGTGGGGTATAGTGGTGGTTGTTTGATGATCACCAGGCTAACCCTCTATTGCACAACCACAGAGTGTTTGAAGGCTATCCACGGTAAAGTGGTAGGGAGAAAATTTAAAGGGTTTAGGGCAGCGGTATAGGATATAAGTCATTTTTTAGCATTTTTGAATGACGGTAAAGGAAAGTATAGGGTATAAATGAATAAAAATTTAATATTTTGATGGAAAATATTAAATTTAAATGAGAAAACCTTAGGGTTTTTTAATGAATTTTTCTAACTAGAGAGAGATAGAGGGATGGAGGGTTAAGGGTATAGGGTAGGGGGTTTAGGGTTTAAGGGTTAAGGGTTTAGGGTTTAGGGTTAAGGGTAGAGGGTAAAAGGGTTTAATGGTTTAGGTTTTAAGGGTTAAGGATAAAGGATTAAGGGTTAAGGGTAGAGGGGAGAGAGATAGTGTGTTGTTAGAAAATATGGATTAAGCAAATAGTAAACTAACACACCGATAAGACATTATATTAAAAAAATCTAACTAGAAAGCATAAATACAAACTCTAATAATAGTAGCTTCTTCAAATTCATCCCATCGTCCTCTATCTCCAAGGATTTGATTAAAGATGTTGGCTCTCAGTTGTGTAAGAAGCACCTTGTTGAAATGACAACTTAAGAGAATAAGATTAATTGAAAATGCATGTGCATGGCTATATGATTTAAGCTATGAAATTGAAATGCTATGATGCTAGAATGCTAATAATATTGAAATGCAACTATAGTAATTACGTATGAAATCTAAGATTCGAGGTGTGTCCTTTTCAACTCATAAGAGGGCTGTATTTATAGATTTTTTAAGGTAAGAAATCTAGTTGGAAAGGGTCAATGGTTGAGATTCAAACCTGTAAAATGAATGGTGAGAGATCAAGAAGTTGAGAAAAAGATGGAAGATGTTTCCATAAATTAAATGAATGGATATTTAATTTATGTGTGAGAGGTGATAAAAGCGCTTTAATTAAATAAATAAAATATTTAATTAAATATGGAGAGAAGAAAGTTTCTAATTAAATATTATAGAATATTTAATTATTGAGGCAGGAAAGCTTTCAATTAAATATTGGAAATATTTAATTATGGAAGAAAGAAAGCTTTTAATTAAATATTTCCAATATTTAATTAAGTGGAAGAGAAGAAAGCGCTTTAATTAAATATTAGAAATATTGAATTAAATTTGTGATGAAGAATATTATTTAAATTTAAACTTGTGATAATTAATATAAATAAATTGTGAAATCTATTTAATTAATTAAGAGGAAGATAGCAATAATTAAATAAACTTATTTATTTAATTAAACTAGAAGAATTGGAAAAATGAACAATATAAATAAATAATTAAATTTATTTATATGTGGATGACTTAAGAATATTAATTAAATAATTAATATTTAATTAATTAATAGGTTTGATTAACCGTGACCATTTTTAGAAGTGTACATTTTGCCCCTCTTTGAAGTTATGTGATTTACACATTGCTTCAAAGAATTTTGCCCCAAAATTTTGGAATTTACTGATGTTTATATGCCCCCTCGAGAGATAAATAAGATAAAAGAATCAGAATGATTTTCAAAGGAAAATTAGTGATTTAGCTCTTGAAATAACGCTTTGTTTTGCCAAAAATTTGAATATTTTCCCACTTTTACCCCCTTAAAAGGTGAAAAAGGTGAAAAGTCATTGTCATTTAAACAGTAACCTTTAGGAATTTTTAGAGCTTCGAGAGAGATATTCCTGATGCCGATCCATTATGAGCGCCATAGATTCGAGCAAGCCCACTGGTATCAAAGACCAGCTGTGTACGGACCTCCGGTAAGTCGACCTACTTCCTCGTAATTTTTTTTGATGATTTTCCACATTTTTTGCAATTTTTAGATTTTTCACGTCCCGGTTTTGCGCATACGAGCCATAGTATTGGGCATTCGGGAGATAAATTTGTGCATCCAAAGTAGCACATAGGTTGAAAATAGTCACACATAGGGTACCTAAAGTAGTGCATACATAAATATTGCCTGTGTAGGATGCTAGATTAGCGCATATGAAAATTGGCACATGGGGTGACTGTTGTAGCACATATGGTAGATAGAATAGCACATATAGGAAATAGTGCATATAAGGTCTATTGTAGCACATCCATGGTGTAAAGCTGGGCATACATGGTTTAGCGCATTGATGGCTTGTTTTGGCCCATCTAGGGATTTTTCCTGAATTTGAAATTTTGAAGAAATATTGATAAGTGTTTGATGAGTGTTGCTAGATTAGCCAACTGATTTTATGATTTTTAATATCAAGAATAGATTAGCTTGAATTGATAAACTTGTCTACGTGCTTGAAGAACAAGTAAGTCTGATAAATTTGTTTCCATGCGATATGAAAAACAAATAGTAATGATAGATGTGCTTTCTCGTTTGAAAGTCAAATAGATAGATATGGAGTCATGCTGACTGTTAAATTTTTTCCCATGCGACATGAAAAAAAAATAGTAGAAATGATAGATTTACTTTCCCATTTGAAAGTCAAGTAGATAGATATGGAGTCATGTTGACTGTTAAATTTGTTCCCATGCGATATGAAAAATAAATAGTAGAAATGATAGATTTTCTTTCTCTTTTGAAAGTCAAAAAGATAGATATTGAGTCATTTTGACTATTAAATTTGTTCCCATGCGATATGAAAAACAAATAAGCGATGATAGATTTGATTCCATGCGATATGAAAAACAAATAGGCGATGATAGATTTGCTTCCATACGATATGAAAAACAAAATAGTGTTGATTTGATTGATAGATTTTCTTTCCATGCGATATGAAAACAAATAAGTGTTGATTTGATTGATCTTGCTTGATGTACTGATTTGATTAGAGATTGCTTGCTGATTGATTTGTATGATAGATTGAGAGGAGGATTTCCTTCACATAGTCGGGTACTCGGTCTCGGACCCATTCACGTAGTCATTCCAGGAGTGTTACCAGGAGTGTGGGTCAGCCAATTAGATGAGAGGTCAGAGCTTCTGGGAGTAGAGATCCATCGAGACCCACTACCTCAGGAGGTAGCAGCAGTCATGTTCCATGGCCAGATGCCCCTCAGTGATGAGCATTGTTTGACAAATTGATGCCATTATTTTGTATATATCTTTTTGAAACATTTGATATCCTTGTATTTCTAGACATTTTTTTTGATGAGATTTATGAGATGTAGTGGTGATTTTGATTATGCACGTGTTATGGATGATTTATGCTCATGTGATGGATGCATGTTTTATTTCTATATGCTATGTCATGTATGATTGTTGTGATGTATGATGATGCAAATGATGATGTAGGATGATTTTCTTTCATTTTATGTATGATAATGTAGGATGTGATATGTGATGAAATGATCCTAATATGATGATGTATGATGCAATTTTAAAATGAGTTTCGTGCATAATGTATGTAATGAATGCAAGATGTAAGATGTAACGAAATAATTTTAATGATGTGAAAATGATATGATGCATGGTTTAAATGGAACATGATGAAATGAGATAATTGATGACTGATATGGTTATGAAGATGTAATATGATATGCACATGACATGGATAATGATGTAATATGATAATAATGATAATACTGTAATGGAATGGATCATGATAACCTAAATGATGATGTGAAATGGATATTGTGGATGCAATTTTATTATTAATGTAGATGATGTGAATCAAAATGCAATTGTAAATGTTAATGTTTATGAAATGAAAATGTAATATGAAATGAATTATCAAACGAATGAATTATGTATATGATATGAATATAATGAAATGATGATGCAAAATGTAAATGCCAAGATAATGATAAAATAAATGAATGATGGTGAAATGATGTGAATGATAACGAAATGAGATGTAACAAATGTCCAGTTGTACTCAATTGTTGTCTAAAAAGATACCCAAGAAGTTTGGTCAACCCTCAAAAATCTATGTAAACAACCCTCAAAATGCAAATCTAGATGAATCATGCAGTCCTAGAATGCAATAATGAACCATTCTCCTTGTTTCCATTTCATGTTGTGCTTGGTTTTCATCATTGAGATTTTTGATATTTTGAAAGTTAGTACAATCATCAAAGGGTATGTTAGCACCAATGATGACCTGAGTACTGCTTTCATGATTTTTGATATAGAAAATTAATACAAGCATCGAGGTATAATTGAACCAAGATGACCTGAGTATTATTTGCAGAAACAGACAAAAGTTAACCATTTTCCTATCCAAATTCTGAAATGTCATCAATGATACATTGTAGAGCATGTCCCACAAAAAATTTGCACAATACTAATGGTTAGCTTACAGACAGCAAGCAAAGAAAAATAATACTTATTCATTGCGATTCTAGTTCAGTACATCATTGAACCACTCCAAAGACATGATGTCATCAAATATCAAAACAACAATTGCAACTTATTGCTTTAAGTTCACCATTCATTTTATTCAGATTAAGATCATCCAGTTTGTTCATTTGTCAAAACAGTCATGTCGTCTCATTGTAATTGGACAAGTTTGTTGTTTCCCATATTTGATTCTAGACACATGTTGTCGTTTGCTCAAAAACCTCCAAGAAGCGAACTGCCCTCTAGTGACCTTGTACTTCGACTCTTGCTAGACACAACTATTGCTAAGGAAAATCCCAATTCATCAAGCCATGATGAGGTCCTTGTCGTTTCAAGGAGATGATGCAATGTAGATGGTAATGGTGAGGCATGTGTATGATGCCGATGAAAATATGGATATGCAAGATGAATCCCAATAGATGAGAGAGCCAAACAAAATCACAAACACTGCATGTTTGCCAGGTTTTCATTGTTTGTTTTGATTGCACCTTTTCCTGATTTTATAATTTTATTGCTATTACCAAGATGCCTGTTTGCCAGGTTTTCATCAAGGCAATGGTTTTTTTTCTTTTTGTATTTGATTTTTTTTGTATTTTTGCTCTTTTTATATTGTTTTTGATATTTTCTCAGGACTTTTTGTATTATTTTTTATATGTTTAGGCGTAAAAATTCTTCAGATGAATGTTGTTGGTTGGATCTTCAAACAGGTCCCCTTCTGTAGTCCACAACTGATATGCCCCTGATCCGTATACTTCAACGATAACGAACAAACCCAACCAATTAGGTTTGAACTTGCCTTTCTTTTCCCAATCCTGTTGATTACGAGTGTTTTCTTTAAGAACCAAGTCACCCACTTGAAAATTTTATGGTTTGACTCTGTGATTGTAGCTGTGGGACATGACTTGTTGATATCCATTCAAATGATTAACTGTAGTTTGACACCTTTCATCAAGTAGTTCTAGCTCTTGCAACCTTGATACTCTATAGTATTCATCATTGATTAACCCTTTGAGTGATACTCGAAGTGAAGGAATCTCAACTTCTAATGGTATAATAGCTTTTTCTCTGTAGACAAAAGCATAGGGAGTAGCACCTGTTGGTGTGCGAATGCTTGTTCTGTATGCCCATAATGCTGGATTTGATTGGACATGCCAATCATGTCTTGCTTCATTGACCATTTTCTTCAAAATATTCAGAATTGTTTTGTTTGAAGCCTCAACTTGACCATTCCCTTGTGGATAGTAAGGTGTAGAGAACCTATGTTGGATGTGGAATCTTTCACATAGC
This sequence comes from Sequoiadendron giganteum, assembly GCA_007115665.2. Lineage (NCBI taxonomy): Eukaryota > Viridiplantae > Streptophyta > Pinopsida > Cupressales > Cupressaceae > Sequoiadendron > Sequoiadendron giganteum. The sequence goes on from VCHN02000391.1 coordinate 26,988, forward strand.
TCATCAACATCTTGATTTTTAAAGGGTAATCCATTGTCTATGATAATGGAGCTGGGAATACCATATCGACAGATGATATAGTTCAAAATTAATGAAGAGATTTGTTTGTCAGTAATAGTTGTTAGGGGAACAACTTCAATCCATTTAGTGAAATACTCAGTAGTTGTAATGATAAATTAAGGTCCATTTGAAGATGATGGGTGTATCTTACCAACCAAGTCCAATCCCCACTGAGCGAAAGGCCATGTTGTGGTGAAAGGTTGTAATTCTTGAGTAGGAGCATGAATGAGATTCCCATAAATTTGACATTTCGTACATTTCTTCACAAAGATGAAAGATTCTTTCTCCATGGTCGGCCAGTAGTAACCTAATCTCACAAGTTTCTTTGCTAAGGTTAGTCCACTTGAGTGTGTCCCACAAATTCCACCATGTACTTCTTGTAAGGCCTTTTCAGATTCATCGCGTTCAAGACATCTAAGGAGGGTACCATCCAAACCATGCCGGTATAAGACGTCAGCAATTAAGGTGTAATGGGATGATTGATAGATGAATTTTTTTTTTGATTCCTAGACAAGTCTAAGGGTAAAATAGTATCCTTTAGGTAAGTGTAAATTTGGCCATATAAGGGAGAATCAAAACTGGTTAAATGGAAAATGATTTGAGTTTTGAGATTGTCAGGGGTGGGAGAAAACAATTGTTCCACCAGGAAATCATACCGTGTTTGATTCTGTGTTAACTAGAGTAGAGAGGTGATTGTAGCCATAGCATCTACTACTTTATTATCAATACGTGGAATCTATATAAACTTGATGTTAACAAAGTATTTCTTGAAACCATCCACCATTCTTTTGTAAGGTAGCAACTTGTCATATTTAGTGTGATATTCATCGTTGATTTGATTTATAACAAGTTGTGAATCACCAAAAACCTGAAGTTCTGTGATTTTCCATTCTACTTCAATTCTTATGCCAATTACTAATGCCTAATATTCAATTATGTTTTCTGTGCAAGGAAACATTAGCTGATAAGATTTTGGAATTGTATGTCCTTGAGGTGTAATAAAAAGAATCCCTTCTCCTCAACCATGTTGATTCTAAGAACCATCAAAGTAGAGCACCCATGACTGCTAGATACCTATTGTGAATACATCGGCATCAGGAAAATCAATGTGTATTGGGTGTTCTACTAGTATTGGTGCTTCTACTAAATGATCCACAATTACCTATCCCTTGATAGCTTTCTGATCCACATAATTAATATCGAATTCTCTTACGATCATAACCCATTTAGCTAACCTTCTAGTTAAGGTTGCCTTACTTGGAAGATATTTGAGTGGGTCAATCTAAGCCACAAGCTTTACTGTATGAGTTAGCATGTAGTGTCGTGAATTTTGAGAAGTGAACACCATTGCTAAGCAGGATTTTTCAATGAAGGTATAATTTAGCTCATGACCTGTCAAGGTTTGACTGATGTAATAAATTGCTCTCTTTTCCTGAATTGTCTTCCTATGCCAATAATGCTCCTAAAGATACTTCCGTGGCAGAAATATATAATATGAGAGGGGCACCTTGCACTTGTGGAATCAATACTAGTGGATTCATGAGATACTGCTTTATCTGATCAAATGTGGCTTTGCATTTGTCTTCCCATTTAAATGGAATATTCTTGTGTAAAAGGTGTGTAAATGGTAAAATTTTATCTGCCAGTTGAGCAATGAATCTTTGAATGGATTGTAACCATCCCTACAAAGAGCGTAGTTGGCTAATGTTCCTTGGTGGTGGCGTATCAAGAATTTTCTATACTTTAGTTGGATCCACTTCAATTCCATTTTTTGATAGAATGTAACCTAGTAGCTTTCCAGATTTCACTCCAAAGACACATTTCTTTGGATTAATTCTCACTTTGATTTCTTCCATTCTTTTGAAAATTTTAGATAAGATATCTATGTGTCCTTCCCTTGTGTTAGATTTTGCGAGGAGATCATCAACATAATCTTCCATGAATGTATGCATCATATCATGAAAAATTGTTTTCATTGCTTGTTGGTATGTAGCTCCTGCATTCTTCAACCCAAATGGCATTACGTTCTAGCAATAAGTACCCCAAAGACATGTGAATGCTATTTTATCCTGATCCTCTAGTGCAATCTTTATCTGCTTGTATCCTAAAAATCTATCCATTAATGAGTACATTGCATGCCCAACCATCAAATGAACAATCATATCTATGTTGGGTAGAGGAAAATCGTCTTTAGGACATGCTTTGTTCAAATCCCTAAAATCTATGCAACTTATGATCCTTCCATCTAGCTTTGAAACAGGTACGATATTGGAGATCCATTCTACATAGTCCATAGACCAAATGAATCTGACATCTAAAAGCTTTTTTAATTCCTCTTTAACCAGTAATGCAACATGTTGATGCATCTTTCTAAGTTTCTACTTCATAGTCTTTTCCCCTGACGTGATAGATAGATGATGCATGATAAGATCTGGGTCTAATCTAGGCATATCTACGTAGGACCATGCAAAACTGATTTGACTGTTCTTGAGAAAGTCCGTGAATCTAGGTATTTCCTCTTCTGTTAGAGATGTAGCCAATTGCAAAGCTTTGGTCTTTTCTGTAGTACCTATATTGAGTGCCTCTGTTGGTTCGATTAAAATGGAAGACCTTTCTTGATAATGCTCTGGAAGAGTGTCAAGTTTCCCATCCTCTGGCGCCTTTGAAAAGTTTTCACCATTGGATACGCTTTTTATTTTTCTCTTTTCTTTATCTAATATTGCCTTTGTTAGGTTTTCACCATTAGATCTTTCTTTTATTTTATTTATTTCATAGCTGAGAAACGTGACACTTTCCTATCAAAAAATCTGATCTTGTGATTCCTTGGTGGAACTTGTTTCCGGTTGGGATGAACAAAGAAAATTTATGATGGTTTCGTCATTAGGAAAATTTGGGACATCAATGGGTGTGATTTTTTCCCAATCGATGAGTTCAGGATAGACCAAAGGAAATGGATCATTAGGATGAGTAAGGTTGATAGCCGTTAGGGTCATGATGCTATTGTTAACATTGTAATAAAGGAGGTCTAGGATGCCATCCTCCTGTGAATGATCTCTCTTAATTTGAATCGAATTGGTTTCACTTGAATCATGATCTCTTTGTAGGACATAATCAAGCGGAGGCCTTGAGCTTTCCCCTTATAAGAATATAGGTGTGTATTTGTGTATGACATCCACCCTTTTCTCTGAGATGCAAGTATCATCAAAGAAATTGTCCCATTCATATTCATTGGAGTCAGTGTCAGAATTGTTTGCTTGAATTCTCAAGATTGTTTCAGTTAACTCCTCTTTAGACCTTCTTTGTATCTCTTCTTCCTTTGTCTCTTTACCATATCCTAACCCATTCTTATCGTTTGGGTGCACTTTTTTTAGTTGGACATGTTCAACAATACCCTCTTTCCTTTTACCTATAGGGCCATTTCCTTCATAACCCATTTGTTGCATGATAGCATAACCCTTTCCATATTGTTTTGTGGGCAACTTGTCATGTTGTACCGATTCTTCTTCATCTTTATAGAGCCAACCAAGGATAACTCTATCTTATGTTTCATTTTCTTTGATAAATACTCCATTAAACTTGGTGATGGGAATTGAAGCTGAGGCTAGAGCTACTATAGCCTATTGTATAGATGCCGATGGTTGACCATGGGATCTTGGAGATATGGGTAAATTAGAGAGAGACAAAGAATATTCTCTCACTCCATTATCTTTCAATTTTATCTTGGTGCCAAAATTACTTATCATTTCACTAGCTTGTTCATTTTACTTGGAGGTAGAGATGGCCAAGGCCTCTCTATTGTGTGGGATGAATGTGTCATGAGTTTCTCTTAGGTTAGAGCAAGTTTGAATGCTAATGTGATCACAGGTATTGTTACTTCCTATCCATCATATGAAAACTTCAAACAATGATGATAAGTAGATGGAACAACTTGCATGTCATGAATCCATGGACGACCCAAGAGTATGTTATAAGTTAGATCTTGATCTAGAACCTGACAAAAGGTATTCTTCACAATAGGTCCCACTCTGATTGGTAGCATGATGAGGCCTTTAGAAGTCCTTTCCTCGTCACCATATGCCTTGATTGTAATATTCCTTCATGCATCTATAGATTTTGCTGAATATCCCAAAGCGAGGATCAATTTTAAAGTACAAATGTTTAATCTGGCTCCCCCATCTATGAGGACACGTCGAATGTGGGCTTTGTGAACCATGACCTCTAAGTATAGTGATGAATTATGCAGATGGGTAATGGATGAGTCATCCTTTTTAGAAAAGGATAAGCATGTGGTTGCGTACAAGTGTCCCACCATGGCTTGAAATTTATTGATATCCAAATCAGGGAATACAGTTGTATCAACAAGGGCCTTTTCTAAGATGTCCTTATGTGCAAGTGATAACTTTAAAAGCTCCAAGATAGAAGTTTGGGCTGATGTTTTTCATAGTTGATCAACCAAATTGTATTGACTTGGAGGGGGAATTGCTTCTTTAGATGAGCTTCCTTTGACAATTGTTTTTGCTTGTCCCCTGGTGGTAGCATTGAATTCTTGATATTCTTGCTTACCTTTGATTTAGATAGTGTTGATTTGTGGATCTTCGGTATAAATATGATTGATAATGACATCATGGACATAATTATCATTCTTTCCTTTGTCACCCAAATATTCCCCCTTTTTGATAATTGGGGAGAGGATCCTTGAATGCTTGATGGTCATTATTGACATTATGTCTCTCAACCGTGATGGTATGGTTATCAATCAAATCCTAAACAATATTCTTCAACCCTTGGAAATTGTTTGTCTTATGACCTTTACACCTATGATAATCACAATCATTCCATGATGCTGGTTTAAATCAAGGCTCATAGTCTCTTTATGGTGGTAATGTAATAGCGTTTTGATTCAATAACTCTTTGAGAATGGGTTCCAAAGATTGGCCCAAGGTAGTGAAACTTTGTCGATTAGAAAAATATGGAGATCTGGGCATATTTGAATTTTGATTATTGCTAAAATTATTTCCATGATTATTAGTTGTGTTCCCTTGATTGAAAACATTGCCTTGGTTGCTAGAATTTCCAGCATTATTGCTACATTGAACACCTGACACATTAAGGACGGTAGGCTTTGCATTCACATTGTTAGCATCTACTACCCCATCATTCACAATATTTTTATTTTGAGTCCAAAATCATGACTTGTCATTGTTGTTATTATGGTTTTTGTTGTTGTTGTACGAATTTTAACTTTCTTTATCAATTTTCAGAACTGCACGCTTGATCAAAGCACCTTCAATAGTAATCACATTTTCAATCAATTTCTTAAACAATTGAGGATAGTGAAGATTTAGTCTGTAAATCATTTCATGATTCAGACTATCAATAAAGATCTCCATCTTTTTTGTTTTAGGAATAGGGCAAGAGTATCTAGCAAACACCCTTCTCTAGCTTTGCAAAAATGTAGTGAAATATTCCCCTACGCTTTGTTTCACCTTACAAAGATCAAGCATGGTTATTTGGTGTTGTATGCTGTAGGAGTATTGTGATATGAACTTGTTTATTAACTCCTCAAAGGTTTTGATGGGGGGAGTGATCTTTGAAATCCAATCCATGGATTGTCCACCCAGACTTTGTGGAAACAATCGCATTAAGTAGGTATCATCATGAGCGAATTCTAAGCTCATATTTTAGAAATCCCACACATGTTCAGTGGGGTCAGCTTTCCCATTATACCTATCAAATTTAGGGATTTCACAATGTTTTGGAAAAGGAATCATTGAAATACTCCTATCAAAATGATAAGGACATATGTCATCCAAAACATACTTCTTTGTGGTACCCCCTTGCATTTCTTTTATTTTCCCTTGTAATTCTTTGATCTGTTGAGTGAGGGCACTAAAATCACTAGGAGGAGTTTCAAGACTTTCTTTAATCCCTTCTGTGTCAAAATCAATAGGTAACTTAGCTCTTTGATTAGCTAATGAAAGGAAATATATTTCCTTGTTTCTTTCTAAAATCCTTTCCATAAGAGTATGGAATTGGGGATCCTATTTTGCTTCTTGGAGCTTTTCTTCTATTATCTCTTTAGTATTTGAATTATGATAGGGGATCTCTTCCCTTTCACTATTATCACCCATTTTGCTTACTGTACTTTCATCTTTTTCTATGTGCTTTTGAGATCTCGTGACAATAGGCATAAGCTTTACTCAACTTCTAATAATCTTGATCAAAATGATGAAATAGTGCAATGTTTGATGGATATGAAAGTCAAGAAAAAATGAAGATTCTATGACCTAAAAGATTTCTAATCTTTAGCTCGTGATTCCCTGATTGAAAGGATGAAAATCCTATTTGCAGGAATTAAACCAAAGATAAAAAAATAAAGATGATTTTGCACTTTATGAGGTTTGATCGTAGCTTTGTAAAAAGATGGATTTGATGAATGCCTAATGTGCTTGAGTTCTCTATTGCAGAATTTGATTGGGATGAGTAGCGTACATAATTGCAGGTTGGGGAATATAAGAAGAACAAATACACTGACTGTGGTTGTGCATTTGAGAAAGGGCTCTTCTTTGAAAGAAGGCTCATGAGTATAAAGGTTCTATAGCATAATCATCATTGAAACCTCTAATATAGTTATGATATCGGTGAATAAAGGCCCTGTGTTCAGGTAAGACCTTTCGACTTTGGTATAGAAATTTCTTCTTTTTCAATAACTTCTTATGATTGAGAGATTTCTTTGGCTTTCTAATCTTCCTTTCTAAAGACTTCTTGGCAAAATTTTTGGACTTCCAAACTCTGAGCATGGAAAAGACTAGAATGGGAAGATCGATTTTTGAATGTCAGAAAGTTACCTAGGTTCGAAAAACACATGCATCGAAACAAAGCACAGATGTGTTGAAACAGACTCCCTATGTGCCAAAATAGAACACAAATGCACTGAAATAGAGCATGGATGTGTCGAAACAGAGCATGGATGCACCGAAACAGAGCATGGATGCACCAAAATAGAGCACAGATGCACCGAAACAGAGCACAGATGCACTGAAACAGAGCACAAATTGGCTGAAATAGAGCATAGATGTGCCAAAACAAAGGATGGATGCACCGAAACAAAGCATGGATGCACCGAAACAGAGCATGGATGCACCAAAACATAACACAAATGCACTGAAACAGAGCATAGATGCACTGAAATAGAGCATAGATGCACTGAAACAGAGCACCAATGCACCAAAATAGAGCAGCAATGCACCGAAATAGAGCAGCAATGCACCAAAATAGAGTAGCAATGCACCGAAACATACTAGCAATGGGCTAAATTATCCATTTAGACTTTCGAGGTAGACATGTTTGAATAGTTTGATATTTTTGGCTGATCTTAATCTGATTTAAATGTGAAAAACACAGCATAGAGAAGCAAACAGTTGTTTTGTTAATCCTAAAATCTAAACAAAGAGTGTATTTTCTTGAGGTTGTCACATGTTTTAAACAAGATAAGCATTCCAAAAAGACTCACTCTTAGTTTTCAAATAGGTCATAATCATAATCACAACCCATAGCTTAAAATCACATTGACTCACATAGCCATGTCACCCCCTAGAGGGTGCCCATGTTTTTGTCTTTTCTAGGTGCGTACTCAAGATGATAGAAGTGGATACATAATCCCCTGAGCAAACAATCTATGGTGACTATATGGTGAGTGTCTTTGGGGAAGATTCTTCCCTCCCCTTGCACTGTGATTAAGATGATGTTTGGATACTGACATGACTGGCTTTCTACTCTATGGTTCATAGTCAAGGTTTCTATTCAGCATGACAATAGATAAAATCCCTCAAGAGACCTCCCAACCTTTAGAACAAAGGCTTTGGGGATGGTTATCTTGCACACTATCGTCGAATTGTGGACTTTCCCTGAATTCTCTTTTGATTATAGTGGGTTCGAAAACCTGGATTTGGTTGTTCCCAGTTAGGTCATTCCTCTTGGGTGAGTGCTTTTTCCCACAAGAGTAGGCCCTCTAAAAGATGTAATAAAGCAAAAACATTGCATGAAAATAGAAAGGCAGTCTAGTATTTTGGTCACCCAGTTAAGGGGAGAGCATAGACCTATTTCCATAGACAAAGCAAGCAATGTTCTTTTTATAGCACCAAATGACAATGATCTAAATTAAGTGAATATATTGCTTCAAAAAAGGCATGGGGTTCATTTTAACCAAAAAATAGCATGCGGTGACTACCCTAGGATTGATAGATTCCAAATTTTAAATTTCTATCCTAGGATTGGTTCATTTTCCTTAAAAACTGAAATAAAAAATCTTGTCCGTCAGAATCAAAAAATTTGTTTACAAACCCCCTGAATGTGCTAAAAAAAATTCCCCAATGCACCATCTCCAGTTACTAGATGCGCTAACATATCAATCTGGGATGTGCTGAAACAGTCTCTGAATGCACTGAAACAGTCCTTGAATGCATAGGAAGAAAGCTCGTATGTGCCGAAGCACAACTCCAATTCATCACCTATCCAAAAAAATTCTGTGAATAAAAAGATTAAAATCGAGGGATGCCCCACGGTGGGCACCATAAATGTGTTGTTAGAAAATGTGGATTAATCAAACAGTAAACTAACACACCGATAAGACATTATATTAAAGAAATCTAACTAGAAAGCCTAAATGAAAACTCTAATGCCAATAGCTTCTTCAAATTCATCCCATCGTCCTCTATCTCCAAGGATTTGATTAAATATGTTGGCTCTCAGTTGTGTAAGTAACAACTTGTTGAAATGGCAACTTAAAAGAATGAGATTAATTGAAAATGCATGTGCATGGCTATATGATTTAAGCTATGAAATTGAAATGCTATGATGCTAGAATGTTGATAATATTGAAATGAAACTATAGTAACTACGTATGAAATCTAAGATTCGAGGTGTGTCCTTTTCAACTCATAAGAGGGTTGTATTTATAGATTTTTGAAGGAAAGAAATCCAATTGGCGAGGGTCAACGGTTGAGATTCAAACCTATAAATTGAATGGTGAGAGATCAAGAAGTTGAGAAAAAGATGGAAGATGTTTCCATAAATAAAATGAATGAATATTTAATTAATGTGTGAGAGATGATAAAAGTGCTTTAATTAAATATATAAAATATTTAATTAAATATGGAGAGAAGAAAGTTTCTAATTAAATATTATAGAATATTTAATTATTGAGGCAAGAAAGCTTTTAATTAAATATTGGAAATATTTAATTATGGAAGAAAGAAAGCTTTTAATTAAATATTTCCAATATTTAATTAAGTGGAAGAGAAGAAAGCACTTTAATTAAATATTAGAAATATTGAATTAAATGTGAGATGAAGAATATTATTTAAATTTAAAATTTAAACTTGTGATAATTAATATTAATAAAATGTGAAATCTATTTAATTAATTAAGAGGAAGATAGAAATAATTAAATAAACTTATTTATTTAATTAAACTAGAAGAATTGGAAAAATGAACAATATAAATAAATAATTAAATTTATTTATATGTGGATGACTTAAGAATATTAATTAAATAATTAATATTTAATTAATTAACAGGTTTGATTAACCGTGACCATTTTTAGATGTGTATAGATAGATGGAGTAAGTGAGTGAGAGAGAGACCTAAGAGAGGGAGAGGGGATAGGAGGGAGAGTCATGAGAGAGAGGGAGTGAGCAGGAGAGAGAGATAGAGGGTAGAGGGCTAAGGGTAGAGCAGAGAGATACAGGAGTGAGTGAGTGAGTGAGTGAGAGAGAGAGACTTGAGATATGGAGAGCGGGTAGGAGGGAGAGACGTGAGATAGAGAGAGAGAAAGAGAGAGAGGGAGTGGGAGAGAGATAGAGGGTAGAGGGTAGAGGGGAGAGAGCTAGAGAGAGGTGATAGAGATAAGTAGAGGCATAATGAGTAAGGTAGATAGATTGAGAGAGGGAAAGATAGAGGGAGAGAAAAAGAGGTATATATGGGTAGGCTAGATAGAGAGATGTAGAGTCAATTTTGGTGGAAGAGAGAGAGGAGAGAGGGATAGATAAAGATGGATAGTTGAAATAGATAGAAGGAGAGAGATATAGGTAGAGAGAAGGTAAAGAGAGATATAAAGAGGGTGAGAGAGGAGAGATAGAAAGAGGGGGAGGGAGAGAGATAGAGAGAGTCAAGAGGGAGGAGAGAGATAGAGAGAGGTGATAGAGAGATAATTAGAGAGGGAAAGAAGGTGGAGATATTGAGAGAGAGGAGGCAAGGAGGGAGAGAGAAATAGGTATCTAGAGGGACAAATAGGTAGAGAGAAATAGATATGAAAGGAGAGATATAGGGAGAGGTAGGGATGGAGAGAGAGGTGAGACAAAAATAGAGAGAGGTCTAGGTGGAGAGATTTGTGATGGAGCTGAAAAGTAGAGAGATAAGGAAGAACCTGGAGAGATTTAGAGGGAAGGAGGGGGAGAGAGAAAGATGTATAGAGAGATAGGTTAGATAGCGAGAAGTAGAGAGAAAAGGTGGGTGAAAGGAAGAGAGAGGGAGAGAGAGAGGGGGAGAAAGAGAGGTGATAAAGAGAGAAGTATAAAGGGAAGGAGAGGGGGATATAGAGAAAATTAGAGAGGGAGGGAGGGAAGGAGAGAGAAGTGAGATAGAGAGAACTAGAGAGGGCATCTTAGGTCTCTCACTCACTCACTCCCTCTCTCTCTCTCTCCCTCTATCTCTCTCCACTATACCCTTAACCTAAACCCTTAACCCTTTACCCTTAAACCCTAAACCCTTAAAAACTCTACCCTCTACCCTCTACCCTCTATCTCTCTCCAACTCCCTTCCCCTCTCTCTCTCAAGTCTCTCCCTCCTACCCCCTCTCCCTCTCTCAAGTCTCTCTACCTCTCTCTCAAGTCTCTCCCTCCTACCCCCTCTCCCTCTCTCAAGTCTCTAATGTCTCTCCTTCCCACTCTATCTCCCTCTTTCTCTCTCTCAAGTATCTCCATCCTACCCCATCGTCCTCTCTCTCTTTGTCAAGTCTCCCCATCCTATACCCTCTCCCTCTCATAGTTACTCCCTCCCTCTCCCACTCTCCCCCACTCTATCTTTCTCCCACTCTCACCATCTCTCCCTCCCTCTCTATCTCCCACTCTCCACTTCTCCCCTTCTCCCACTCTCTCCCACTCCCCCCCTCTCTCTCCCCCTCTCTATCTCCCTCTCTCCCACTCTCCCCCTCTCTCCCTCTCTATATACTCAGAAAAAAAATTCACATAACACAGGCACATTTTTTACTCACTAAAACGGTAAAAAAATCTCTATACCCATGATTTGAAGGCCCACAGTCTGCATATTCCGCTGGTTTTGCACATTCCATCACCTTTTCCATGAGATTTTTACCACCTTTGCATGAAATAGAAAAGTTTCCACATTGAAAGACATATAGTATCAATTGAAGTTTGAATTCCATTGAAAACTTATATACAATTGAAGTATGGAAGGGAACAAGCTTTTGAACAAGTCAAATTGTTGTGGAGTTTGAAGAAAGAAGAATCTAAGGCTACATAATTGGGTTGAACTCCTCCATTTGAAAGTTTGTTTTTTAAGGTATGTGAAGTCTTTACACATTTTCTTTCATTCTATTATGGCTTGATTTCATTTTTGTTTGTCATTATAACCTTAGGTTGTCAATGCACATTTTAAATTACCAAATTATATACACAATTATATACACTTGCCAATTACCATTTTACACTTACCAATTATAGAAATTCAGAACCATTCACAAAAATTCATCCTTCACGAAAAATCCAAGCCTCTCCCATTCCTCTGAAGGGTCCAAACACCTTCCAATACCTCTGCACAAATTGATGTAGTACAAAGGAAGAAATCAACACCTTTCTTGACACACTTATTCAACTATATTTCCCTTCACAAAACATTTGATTCATATACTCAAATTAGCATTAAGAGTTCCCAATTCATTAAGGACCTTCAAAACACCTTGAAAATATTGAAAATAACTGATTACAATCAACTAGGTTCCTCAAAACATCAACCAATGACTATGTCATTCGCAAGTTGTCTTAAATCTTCCATAATCGCACCATTGTTTACAAACACAAACTATAATTCTTAAGGCACAACCAAACCATTATTTGCTTATTAAATATTTGTTTGAGTTAGTAAAAAAAAAATGAAACCTTTCAGAAGTCTTCCCTTACACACAAACTCAGTTCCTTTGTTCATTGTCCACATTACTAGTAGCCAAGCATCTGCAAACTATCACGTGTATCTCCCAAACCATGCACACACTTCAAACTATGATACTCATTTTTGATGCAGAGTTAGAGGACCCAAAAACATTGAAGATGTCAAATTTCCTTCAAAAGCCATATAAGAAGATTAAAAAGGCTTATTGGACCAATCCCAACACTCCTCCAAGCTAGACATAAAACAAAAACATTATTTCCCACATTTCACCCTTGGAATCTAGTTACTGTGCAAAACCAGTTTTGGGCCCTTAACTCGAAAAATTTCCAAGACACTAGGAAAATAAAAGAATGATTATAGCACCAATTTCAGAGTTGCAAGACACAACTTAACCCATCACATGACTCCTTTGTGACAACATTAAGAAAATTGACCTTTTTCACTATTTTAGGCCTCCAAGTAGGCCAATTTTACAAAGGAACTACCCTTAGATATTTAGACCAGACTTCCAAACCTAGAAAAAGTCTTTAATTAGGTCTCAAAACAAGATAATTTCTAGGTCTTAGGACCTTACCCACTCAACTAGGCTTCCAATACAAAAACCCCCATTTTTTAATGCAAAGAGGGAGGGTTTATAGAAACTCCTATACCCGGGCCTTCCAAGACCATTCCAAAGAATCAAAAAATTCAAAATACCCTGGACAAGGTCAAAATTTCATTACATAAACCACTTCTTCAACACGTTTTCAAAATCACTCCTTGGTTCCTCAAATTCTCATGGAAAAGTGCTTGTTTGAGCTAAGAACCACAAATCCTATTGTCATTAGTTACATTCCAAGGAATTTTCAACAATAAAATACCCTACTATAACAATTTAAATGCCATACCATTAAGAAACCAGTCATAACAGTAGGTGGGATGGTCATTTCATAATTAAATCCTACTCAAACCCTTGAATGGCTTGAAATGAGCAGTTTCAAAAAATTATCAATTGCTCCCTTCAAACGTAATGTTAAGCCCTCAGAACTGATGCATTAGAGACTCAAGACATGTTCACACAATATTATAATATTTTTGTTTCAAGGGGAGGCTGTATAGATGCGTACAAGTACACGAAAGTGCAGAAAAACAAGTGAATTTCTACAAAAGAGCATATTTCTATCAAAAGAATGGATTTCAAAATGAACAAAAATCCTCCCTTCAAGCCAATGGAGGTTGTTTAAACATTTTTCAATGAGAACCAACTCCCCTCAATTCCTATAACTAACAAACAACCACCTTTGAAAGCTCATGTAACTGGTACATGGAAAATGTCTTTAATGACCCTCTTACAACATGAAGATACCCAAAATTGAATCAAATTTCAAAATGGAAGCATAGATTGTCAAGGTGCTCCTACACCACAAAATTATCAAACACTCACAATTCTATTCAATCA
>VCHN02004892.1:5000-10835 GCA_007115665.2 Sequoiadendron giganteum
CGATCTTGAGCCCTTTTTCCTTGAGGCGTCCAATGCGAACCGGTTAGGAAATGCAAAAGAGCCCTGCCTGTCAAGGTGTCAGCAGAAGAGCGATGGGGGGTTTTAAGTGAAAGCAGAATTAGGTGTTTGGGGTTCAGGAGCCAAAATATAAGGGTGGAGCCGGGCATTATGGAATTGGTAGGGGTAAGACCGGGAGCAGGAGAAATTGTGGTGGGGAGCAAACTCGAGCGCACCCTCACAAGCAACCCGAGAGTTAGACAGAGGCTCCTGAGGAATCTCTTTACTGGGGCCGAATTTGGACGAGTCTGGATCGGCTACCAGTGCCGATCACTTCCTGAGATGCGTCCAAAACATACCCCAGTTCCGAGACGGCAGAAGAGCCCACGCATAACAGTCGAGTGTCCTAGGCGGGAGTCGGGTGGGGATAAAGAAAATCCCAAAAGCTAGACAAAAGCTCCCTTACTGGACCCCGACTTGGACGACTTTGGAAAGGCTACCAGTGCCGATCCATTTTACGTAATGCATCCAATGCCGAGGCCGTTCCGAAACGCCCTGAATAGCGATTGAGAGCTTGTTGTGGGGAGCAAGATGGATTGCACCCTCCCAAGCAACCCGAGAGTTAGACAGAGGCTCCCGAGGAATCTCTTTACTGGGGTCGGATTTGGACGAGTCCGGATCGGCTACCGGTGCCGATCACTTCCCGAGATGCGTCCAAAACATACCCCCGTTCCGAGACGGCAAGAGAGCCCACGCATAACAGTCGAGTGTCCCAGGCGGTCTTGGGTGTATACAGAAACGACCCAAGAGCTACACAGAAGCTCCCTCCCCCCTTACTAGACCCCGGCATGGATGACTTTGGAAAGGCTACCAGTGCCGATCCGTTTTACGCAATGCATCCAATGCCGAGAGAGACCTTGCATAGCAACTGGGAGAATTTGTGGTGGGGAGCAAAACGGAGCGCACACCCTCCCAAGCAGCAGCCCGAGAGTTAGACGTAGGCTCCCAAGGAAATCTCTTTACTGGGGCCGGATTTGGACGAGTCTGGATCGACTACCAGTGTCGATCACTTCCCGAGATGCGTCCAAAACATACCCACGTTCCGAGACGGCAAGAGAGCCCACTACTAACAGTCGAGTGACCCAGGCGGAGTAGGGTGTAAACAAAACCAACCCAAAGCTACACAAAGGCTTCCCCCTTACTAGACCCCGACATGGACGACTTTGGAAAGGCTACCAGTGCCGATCCGTTTTACGCAATGCATCCAATGCCGAGACGACGCCGAGAGAGACCTTGCATAGCAATTGGGAGAAGTTGTGTTGGGAGAAAAACGGAGCGCACCCTCCCAAGCAAATCCGAGAGTTAGACAGAGGCTCCCAAAGAAATCTCTTTACTGAGGCCGGATTTGGACGAAGCTGTGGATCGGCTACCAGTGCCGATCACTTCCCGAGATGCGTCCAAAACATACCGCCGTTCCGAGACGGCAAGAGAGAGCCCACGCATAACAGTCGAGTGTGTCCCAGGCGGGGGTCCTCGGTGTATACAAAAACAACCCAAGCGCTGCACAAAGGCTCCCTCCCCCCTTACTAGACCCCGACATGGACGATTTTGGAAAGGCTACCGGTGCCGATCCATTCTACGCAATGCATCCAATGCCGAGACCTTTCCGAGACGCCGAGAGAGACGTTGCATAGCAACTGGGAGAATTTGTGGTGGGGAGCAAAACGGAGCGCGCACCCTACCAAGCAGCAGCCCGAGAGTTAGACGTAGGCTCCCAAGGAAATCTCTTTACTGGGGCCGGATTTGGACGAGTCTGGATCGACTACCAGTGCCGATCACTTCCCTAGATGCGTCCAAAACATACCCCCGTTCCGAGACGGCAAGAGAGCCCACGCATAACAGTCGAGTGACCCAGGCGGAGTCTGGTGTAAACAAAACCAACCCAAAAGCTACACAAAGGCTCCCCCCTTACTAGACCCCGACATGGACGACTTTGGAAAGGCTACCAGTGCCGATCCGTTTTACGCAATGCATCCAATGCAGAGACCGTTCCGAGACGACACCAAGAGAGACCTTAGCAATTGGGAGAGAAGTTGTGTTGGGGAGAAAAACGGAGCGCACCCTCCCTAGCAATCCAAGAGTTAGACAGAGGCTCCCAAAGAAATCTCTTCACTGAGGCCGGACTTGGACGAAACTGGATCGGCTACCAGTGCCGATCACTTCCTGAGATGCGTCCAAACCATACCCCCGTTCCGAGACGGCAAGAGAGAGCCCACGCATAACAGTCGAGTGTCACAGGCGGGGGTCTTAGGTGTATACAAAAACAACGCCAAAGCTACACAAAGGCTCCCCCTTACTAGACCCCGACATGGACGGCTTTGGAAAGGGCTACCAGTGCCGATCCGTTTTACGCAAAGCATCCAATGCCAAGGCCGTTCTGAGACGCTGAGAGAGACCGTGCGTAGCAATTGGGAGATTTTGCGGTGGGGACCTAAATGGAGCGCACCCTCCCAAGCAAATCGAGAGTTAGGCAGGGGCTCCCAAGAAATCTCTTTACTGAGGCCGGATTTGGACGAGTCTGGATCGGCTACCAGTGCCGATCACTTCCCGAGATGCGTCCAAAACATACCCCCTTTTTCGAGGCGGCAAAAGAGCCCACGCATAGCGAGGCCAGAGAGTGACCCGAGGCGGAAGTCCGGATAATAACAAAAAAACAACCCAAAGGCTACGGAGAACTCCCTAAACGCAAAGCAACCTGACATGGGCGACCTTGGAAAGGCTACCGGGCCCGATCCGTTTCTTAAACCATCCAATCGCGAGACGGATTTCGAGAAACCCCAGCGAAGACCTTGCATAGCAATTGGGAGAATTTGTGTTGGGGAAGCAAAGCGGGCGCCTCCCAAACGGCAGAAGTTAGGCAGAGGCTCCCAAGCTATCTCTTTACTGAGGCCGGATTTGGACGAGTCTGGATCGGCTACCAGTGCCGATCACTTCCCGAGATGCGTCCAAAACATACCCCCTTTTTCGAGACGGCAAAAGAGCCCACGCATAACAGACGAGTGACCCAGGCGGAGTCGGATGTAAACAAAAACAACCCAAAAGCTACACAAAGGCTCCCTCGCTTACTAGGCCCCGACATGGGCGACCTTGGAAAGGCTACCAGTGCCGATCCGTTTTACGCAATGCATCCAATGCCGAGACCGTTCCGAGACGACGCCGAGAGAGACCTTGCATAGCAGTTGGGAGAATTTGTGTTGGGAAGCAAAACGGGGCGCACCCTCCCAAGCAGCCCGAGAGTTAGACAGAGGCTCCCAAGATATCTCTTCCCTGGGGGCGGATTTGGACGAATCTGGATCGGCTACCAGTGCCGATCACTTCCCGAGATGCGTCCAAAACATACCCCCATTCCGAGACGGCAAAAGAGCCCACGCATAACAGTCGAGTGACCCAGGCGGAATCGGATGTAAACAAAAACAACCCAAAAGCTACACAAAGGCTCCCTCGCTTACTAGGCCCCGACATGGATGACCGTGGAAAGGCTACCATTGCCGATCCGTTTTTCGCAATGCATCCAATGCCGAGACCGTTCCAAGACGACGCAGAGAGAGACCTTGCATAGCAATTGGGAGAATTTGTGTTGGAAAGCAAAACGGAGCGCACCCTCCCAAGCAGCCCGAGAGTTAGACAGAGGCTCCCCCAGATATCTCTTTACTGGGGGCGGATTTGGACGAATCTGGATCGGCTACCAGTGCCGATCACTTCCCGAGATGCGTCCAAAACCAAAACCCGTTCCGAGACGGCAAGACAGCCCACGCATAACAGTCGAGCATCCCAGGCGGGAGTCGGGTGTAAACAAAAACAACCCAAAAGCTACACAGAGGCTCCCTTACTAGACCTCGACATGGGCGGCTTTGGAAAGGCTACCAGTGCCGATCCGTTTTACGCAAAGCATCCAATGCCGAGGCCGTTCTGAGACGCCGAGAGAGACCATGCATAGCAATTGGGAGAATTTGCGGTGGGGAGCAAAATGGAGCACACCCTCCCAAGCAGGCCCGAGAGTTAGACAGATGCTCATAAGAAATCTCTTCACTGGGGTCACGGATTTGGACGGGTCTGGATCGGCTACCAGTGCCGATCACTTCCTGAGATTCATCCAAAACATGGCCCCGTTTCGAGACGGCAAGAGAGCCCGCGCATAACAGTCGAGTGTCCTAGGCGGAGTCAGTGGTTGGTATAGAACAAACCGAGTAAACAGGAAATCGGATTCATGCGTAGTACCCGACGAAATCCCTTACTTGGGCACGACATGGGCGAGTTTGGAGCGGCTACCAGTGCCGCTCGAGTTGCGTCCGATGCCGAGTCCGTTCTAGGATAGCGACGAAGCCACCGCATAGCAAATCGGGTGTCCTGGTGCGCTCCGTTTTTAAGGGAGCGGCTTGCGGACTGTTCCTAAGTCCGATACGGGACATCCAACTCCGAAAATGGGTCAAAACCGAGATGACAGAAATCCGGATCCATCGCGAATTACCCGGCCGAAATATACTTAGCCCACGACATGGAGCGAGTTTGGGCTTCAGTGCGCTTCGTGTTCTCCCGAGTCGCGTCGTGCCAAGGCCCGGATTCTAGGGGCGGCGGCAAGCCCGCGAATATCCAGAAGTCTGGTGCACTCCTTTTTAGGGAGGCGGCTTGCGGGACATCCAATTCGGTATCTCACGGCAGTTCCTATCTGCGAAGATGCCGTGAAATCCCTTACTTGGCCACGACATGGACGAGTTTGGAACGGCTACCAGTGCCGCCCGTGTTCCCGAGGTGCGTCCGATGACGAGACCGTTCTAAGACGGCGACGATTTCAACGCATAGCAATCCGGTGTCCTGCATGCATTCTATCGAGGCGACATGCGTGCCCCCTCAAGCGTGACCGTGATCCTGCACGATTAAAACGGGGATGGATTCGGCGGTCGGTTTTAATCGTGCAGCATTACGGTCACGCTTGAGGGGCCACGCAAGGGGGGGCACTAGAATGCCACATACCCCCCATATAAGCTATTTGTCAGAATCCCAGGCATCGGTAGGATGACGCCGAGAGAGAACCAAGCCCCCCGATTTCCGACTTTTCACCCAAGCCGTGGGCATTCGAAATTTGGTCGTCCAAGTCAACCCAAATGCTAGACGGGGGCTCCCGAGTCATCCCTTACTAGGTCTCAGCAGAGTTGGGAGCGACTACCAGTGCCGATCCCTATTCCGAGCCTGCATCCGATACCGAGACCGTTCAGAGAAGGCGAGAGAGAGCCCCCGCATAGCAATCTGGTGTCATGGGCGGGGACCTGCAATGCCTCCTAAGCCTGACTCGTGTTGGTGCACGATGGATAAACCGAGAGACAAATCCATCCGTTCGTACACCAACACCATCGCGCTCGAGGGGCACGCAGGATGGGGAGCTTTCGACTGACTTACCCCCTTGGTGCACTCCTTTTTTGGGGAGCGACTTGCGGACTGTTCCTAAGTCCGTTCCGAGACATCCAACTCCGAGTAAGATGGCTGGCTCGTGAAGAGCAAATCGGCAATACTAGCCGTTCCTTTCGTGCGCCTCGGCCTTCAATGCGCAGGGGTGTATGGGATTCGAGTGTCGGTCCCGGGCATTGCGCCCCAGGAACACCGGATGACCCTCGAATCCCATCCAACTCAACGCGTATGGCAACCTTAGCGTCGAATCCGAGTTGGTCCTCGAGCCCTTTCACTGCATGTGCGCCCAGAATATTCTGTGTTACACTACAGTCCATTCGAAACTCGACCTCGGCCGGCTTGGTGCGCCCCATTTAGTCGCGACTGGTGCACTCC
>VCHN02001592.1:0-21264 GCA_007115665.2 Sequoiadendron giganteum
AGCGCCAGCACAGAATAAAGTTGCCCAACGGTCACTCTATTCTCTCTTGATCAAAGTGTCCCACATGCTAAGATTGCTTGAAAGTTCATGTGTTCGACTCCAAGGTTCCTTTTATCGCGAATAGACTCAGTTGGTTGATGTGTTTTGCTGGTTATTTCAAGGGGACTTACGTAGTTGTTCGACTCTGTGAAACAATTAGGACATGAATGATTTGGCAATATTGTTCTGGTATCTAGACTGACTCGGAAAATGCATAATTTAAAGGGGATAGGGATAGGAATTCTACAATCTACTCCTAAAGGGTGGAATGTAAAGATCAATTCGAACAATCTTCAAACTAGACTCCGCTTTGCCTCCCTCCGGACAACTTCCACAAAGTTGGTGCAATCTTCAAAGGATGAGAAAATATTCAAACCATGACACAACATGTTCATACCATCACAACGATGCATATGGACATATGAGTCACAATCGAAGTTAAGCGCTATTACTCCAGTTGACCACGCAAGGCGAACTCACCGTCAGCCAATCCGCTAGTGGTATGGACGAGAAGACTTGCTCAAATGAAACACCACATTCCACAGCTAACAACTACTTGCATGAAATAAAAATCTATTTTACTCTATCTACCTTGAATTGGAAAGATGAAATGGCCTTGCTAGCTACTCATAACAAAGAAGAAATCACCAATCAATGAAACTCTTTGTATTATGAAAAGTGTTCACAACAACCTTTTACAAAACTTTCAAAGGAAAGTTTTCTTCCCTCCTCAATCTAAAACTAACTTCTAAGCTAAATGCTATATGCCTTCTACTCTCTAGCTCTGATCCAATTCCAATTCTAATCTCTATCTAATATCTTACAAATGAGGGGGGATGCCCCTTTTATAATAAGTCCAATTCAGTGGACGGTTTAGATCGAATTACAATGAAGGGCTCAGATCGAGCCACCTATGCCCTGATTAGGGTTTCTGCCCTAAAAACCGCCACAGAGAGGAGTGGGCAATGAATGCACAGAATATTCTCCACTCCCTTGCAGGAATCATAATGAGCAATTAATGCCCACTACCACCATCAAGAAGATCCTCATCCATGAGAGCGTTCCCACTGGCCTTCTCCCGGATAGCAAACTCGATCAACCGGGCCAATACTGCTTCAACCGCCTGTGCAGAGATCGGTGGAATATGGTTGAGCTGGAACTCCAAGACTGCTACCGTCTGTCCGTATCTGGTGTAAGATTTCCTCCATGTCACTAAGGCGTCCTGGGTATGCTGAATTATACTAGAGAGCGTGGAGACATTCTCAAAGTCATCCAGGACAAGTGACCTCGCAGCTGAGAAGAATGGAGGCAGTCTACTTTTCAAGCCATCAGCAGTTATCTCCTCTGGGACCAACTTTCTAGCAAATATGGCTTCTAATGTATTGAGGACTCCCCCAAGATGTTGCCCATTGCTTTCCTCACTTTAGCTGAATCTGCCCTTGCTGCGTCGTGAAATCCACGGCCTGTGACCACCGAGGAGTACCAACTGGTGAAATCATACCTATCACCTCTCTGAATTACACCTCCATCCACCAGGGTTTCTAGAGGTATATGCATCAAAGCCCCCAAACGAAGTACTGTCTTCGTTTGATAGATGCGAGTATCACCTCAGGCCTGATCTACTATATCCATCCGTGCCAAAATACTTGAGGCCTGTCGATAAGCATCGGTGAGGTCCTCCATGAATTTCCCTGTCTCAGTATGAACACGGCTAACCCACTTGTCTGCCTCCGTTTCCATTTTCTTCAAATCCTCTAAGGCAACAACTGACTCCTTCGGAAGCTCTGATGGACGTTCCACTGCTGGGTTTATTGGTTCACCTGGACGTGCTAGATTTTGCATGTATCCTATCAAGGTTTTGTGCTCCTTCAATTTCTTATACTTCCCCTCCGTGCGGAGCAACTGATCCTTCAATGCCTGATAGGAGTTATCGAACTCCTCGATAACTTGGGCTCCCGTAGGACGACCCAACTCTCCTGTGGTGATCACGTAATTTTCAGGCCTCTCCTCGGTTCGATCACAATCTTCCCTCGGAATAGCCACCTGAAGCGTGCGAGAGCCTGCTTCGTCGGTCGAGATCTTTGAAAACTTTCGGGCCCTTTTCTTCTCTGGTGGCGCACTGATCCTCCTGAGGAACTCTTCCATCTCAATGGCTGGATCCGTGTCATCCTCGGGTTCTCTCCTCATTCTGTCGGAAAGCCAATCAGGCACTGTCTGCTGTGGATTACAAATGACAAGGGGTTGTTCTTCTGTTGCTTCCATCTCGTGCACTTCCTCCCTTCTTGCACTGGTTTGCTCGGGCTCATCCTCCTCTATAAGCTGGGTATCTCCCGACCCTTGGGTCCCCTGTTCTGTGTTGTCTTCTTCTTCCAAAGCCGTGTCCAACATCTGCTGAAAATGGGTGTCGGCCATTGTTTCCTCTTCCACTTCCAGTTGGCCGCCCCTGGATAGACTGACACTAGCTGATTCCCGAGCGTTGGGCTGATCTACCTCCTCAAGTCCCTGCTCTTCCTCTAATCCTACCCTCTGATCGGCAAATAATGAAACCACTCTCAAACTCGAAGACTGAGTTTGTGAGTGCACGGGTGATGCTTGTTCTATCCTCAGCGGTATCGGTTGGGTTGGCACTTCCACTTGTGCCCTCGATGTCTGAGCAATTTGTTTCCCCTTTTTTACCGATAACGGCCTTGGGTCACCCATCAAGCTATAAGTAAGGGCGATCGACTTGCTCTTGAGTCTGCATACATGTCTGTCGGCCCAAGTCCTGGTAAAAGTCATCACCGGGATAGAAAGCGTGTCCAAGTCCATGATCTCTGGCTCGCACCAATCAGGTGGTGGGACAGGAGTATCCCTAACTGAACCATAGTCGGGTTGCATAACGTTGACATCTTCCTCCACCTGGTCGGGAACTGGAATAATCTCACATTCTCTAATCAACTTGAGAGGAAGTCTGGAAAACATCCTTCTTCTTATCTCAGCCTCATCCACTGCATTTGCCCAAAAGTCCTCCGGATGAGCTCTGTGCCGGTATTCAACGTTCTGTATCATCCGGATGTTCCTGTAAGGATCGAAATCCTGCCTGCCTGTGTGATATGACAAATGATAAGATTGCAGCTCGTCCTCTGCCTCTCGGGCTGCTTGCAAAGAGGGACACACCTCAATGGAATTTCCCATGGTGATAGGGAAATCAAGTCCACCCTTCTTTTTCCTTTTCTGAATCTTATCGTAGGCAATCAATTGCCTAGATACCTCAAGCATTACTATGTGATCGGTGGGGTATCGTGGTAACCGATACGGATACGAAGTGAACCCCTGCAGCCTAATATATGTGAATTTTGGGAATTGGATGAGCCAATACCCATATTCCTCAATCAATGTCTGTGCTTCTTTAGATATTCTCTGCTGCGTCCTTTGCTGAAGCGTCCTCGCAATGTGCATTGTGAATGCATCATTTGCCCATTTATAGTTGGCAATGTTAGCTAAATGTGGCTGTGTGCAGGCTTCGTGGATTTTGAATTGACCAGGGGCACAGCCGATTGGCTCCTTGTACGAAATCCCTCTGTACTTAGTCATTCTGGCCAACATGTAAATTACATATGAGCTCATGTAGAAAGTCTTCGTCACCCTCAGGCTCCTGAATTGCTCATCGATGTAGTTGCTAATCATCCTAGCCCTATTAATCGACACCTCCTTTCCCTCCAAGATAATCTCGATGAAGTAGAACATCCAAGGCTCGAAAATGTAAGCCTGTGCACTCCCATTTACCCGGCTCAACATCATTATCAAATCACAGTATTCTTGTTTCACGTCCTCGGCAATTATCTGCTTTGGGAGCTTAGTGCGGGGTGGCCTCGGCTTCTGCATCCAAACTCTGTTGATGACTGCAGTGACTCTTTCGAAAGAGGAAGAGTACATCTTGTCTGCCCTCTTATTTGTTCTGTATAACATCTCCTCAGCAGTTGGAATCCCAAATGCCTCTCCGATGGCATCCGGTGTGAAGTTGGCGAGCAGTTTACCATCCGGAGAGACAATTGTCCTACGTTCTGGCTTGTAGTGATTGGCGCACTCCATAATTAGCTCCGGACACTGAATTGCTGGCGGAAAACTAGCAGCTGCGTAGATTCCACTCTTCATTATATTATGTGCCGTGACTGATGGTTGATGGCCCCCTAGCCCGAACATCCTCGATTTGAGTGCATTTAGATTAAATGAACCAAGGTTGGTGTCATTTAATCCTGCCAACTTTGAAACTATTGCTGACTTTGGGAGAAATGGCTTAGCGAGCCTTTTAATCATTGCCTGCCGGGATGAGCCAGCCTTGCCTGCTTCAGTGTTTGCAGCTCTGCCTGCGGCTCTGCTTGTTCCTGCAACATCCTTTGCTCCGGCCATCTGCAAAATAAAATAGAATAGCAATAAGCTAGGCTGCAGATTTTTTAAATAAAATGAAGTAACCTCCGAGACGGCTGCGAACGTGGAGTTAGCTTTTTGAAAATAAAAAAAACTCTCAGCATAAATTACTAACTCCAAACCTCGTACTGTATAAAAAACTTCAAGCTTATAAAGAAGCTTTCAACGACTGCACTTCCGACTGGCGAAGAAAATTGCAGCCAACTACCAACTTTCAGCAATGTGGATACTTTCTCAGCACAAAATGAATTTCTGCAACTCAACACTCTGCAGCAACTTCAACAAATAAACCTTCCAGCAACTCCGGAAAACAACTTCAACCTTCAACTTCGAAATTGCAGCAACACACTTTCAGCTTTTCGAAAGAAAGAGTCTCGGCAAATGAAAATTTCTCCAGCACTTCGCACTTTCAGCAACTCAACACTCCGAAATAAAATAAACTCTCAAAGAATTTCTCTCCTCAACCACTTCGAAAATATTTCAATCTCTCAAGAACTTCTTCAGCAACTTCAACTTCGAAACAATGTGAGGAGAAATGAGAGAAGAGATTGTTTAAATAACTCTTCTCGGAGAATCCTGCTAAGTAGTGCTGGGGCTATTTTTAGCACCTTCATCAATTTTCCACTCTCTTCGTTCGGAATCTTCTAATTCAAGCGCAGTAGTGGGCTAGTCGTCAGCCGGTCATTATGGCAGTTGCCATTAATAATGATTCCTTCCTTGTAAAAATTCGAATCCTTCCTCTTAGTCTGCCAGTTAACTCTTGGCGATTTAAACAACTCGCGAGAAAAACAAATCACTTGACTTGATTTAAAATTCCATTTTAAAATCTCGCAGTGTTTAAATAAATTCAACTCGAAAAATTTCGTGGGAGTTGTAAATTTATTTCAACTTTTAAAATGTCTGTCATTTAAATCCTCGATTTCATAAAATTTGCCTTAGACATTTTAAATTCTCTCTTTAAAATGTTCAACTCCGGGTGATTAAAAATTATTTGCCTGCTCGAAATAATTCATCCTCTGAGATTTAATTTCCGTTAGGAAAATAATCTAGGCAAAACGAAATTCCTCTGAAAATATTAAAATTTCCCTTAGGAAATTAATTTTAAAATTCTGTCAATTCACGGGTGCCGTTTAAAGAGGTTCATTTAATTTTCCATTTGACCCATGGAAAATATTCATCAATATTAAATCTTCCCCTTGAAAAATATTCGTCAACCTTCAACTGCCTTTGGAAAATTTTAAAATTCATCAAATCATCCTTCCATGCCAAGGGCGTATTTTTCCCTAGTGAAATGTTATCTCACTTAGAAAAATTTTCTAACATTTTCTCTGTTGGCGTACTTGACCCTTGGTATATTTTTTATCTGATTAAAAAATCTCCATGCCTTGTGAAAATTTAAAAAAAAAATCTCATCCTCCCTTAGGCGTATATTTTTTTTGTGTGGAGTCCACATTTAAATTCCCACGCCTTAGTTTATTTTCCCAACCTCTCAACACTTCAAGGGCGGATTTCTTTCCTTGGCACTTTATTTTATTCAAATTTAAAAAAATTCCATGCCTTAGCATTATTTCTCCACCCTCTTGACCCCTTGGGCGCATTTAGACACATGAGCTTTTAATCTTCATCATGGGCGCATTTAGCCCCTCCAACTTTTATTTCCTTGCCTTAGAAAATTTCAAGGCTTCTAACTTGATTTTCCTTTTACCTTGGGGGCGCAAATATGTGTGCTAGCTTTTATTTTCAAACACTTAGGCGTTTTCAAGGCCTCATCACAAGGTGGGCGCAAATGAGGTGATGTGCTTTCATTCTAAATGCCTTAGACAATTTTCAAACACCTCTATAACCTTGGGCGCATTTCCACTAGGCAACTTTTGTTTCATGCCTTAGAAATTTTTTTATAAAATCATCTTGGCTGGGCGCATTTCATAGGCTACATTTTCATGTGAGGGCGCATCTTAGCCTTCTAGCTTTTGTTTTTGCCTTAGGCGTTTTTACCTTCACATCCTCCTTGGGCGCAAATACATAGGCAAGCTTTCATTTCCATGCCTTAGCTGCTTTCTCACACTTGAGGGCGCATTTTGATAGGCAAGCTTCCATTTCCTCACACTTAGGCGTTTTTTACCTTCATTACCTCCATGAAAGTAAATGGGGTGGTGCTTTATTTTTGCTAGACAATTTTCAAAGCCTTCCTTCTCCTAGTAGCATTTCCACTAGGCAACTTTGTTTCATGCCTTAGAAACTTTTGAACTCTCCTCAACTTGATGGTGAGTTACGCCTTGCGTGGCTGGAGTAATAGCGCTTAACTTCGATTGTGACTCATATGTCCATATGCATCGTTGTGATGGTATGAACATGTTGTGTCATGGTTTGAATATTTTCTCATCCTTTGAAGATTGCACCAACTTTGTGGAAGTTGTCCGGAGGGAGGCAAAGCGGAGTCTGGTTTGAAGATTGTTCGAATTGATCTTTACATTCCACCCTTTAGGAGTAGATTGTAGAATTCCTATCCCTATCCCCTTTAAATTATGCATTTTCCGAGTCAGTCTAGATACCAGAACAATATTGCCAAATCATTCATGTCCTAATTGCTTCACAGAATCGAACAACTACGTAAGTCCCCTTGAAATAACCAACAAAACACATCAACCAACTGAGTCTATTCGCGATAAAAGGAACCTTGGAGTCGAACACATGAACTTTCAAGCAATCTTAGCATGTGGACACTTTGATCAAGAGAGAATAGAGTGACCGTTGGACAACTTTATTCTGTCTGGCGTTGTCGCAAAAAGCACGTCAACAAGTTTATTTGTTTTAATCTTGGCCGTTGGCTCATTTTTAATCTGAGCCGTTTATTCAAATTCATGAACTCTATATAAACTTGATTACTCTCATTTACAATTTGTGAAGTGAGTAGTATAATATTGTTGCGACAAGACTATTTCCGTCAATAAAAGCTCTAGTGCATGATTTGCTTAGAATCACTTTTGTTTTCAAATAGTGTGCAAGGTTTAATATTCCTCCTTCAACACTTAGAGTAGAATTAGATTAGTATTTCATTTATATGTTTGTTAAGTGGATGATAGATTTGATAGCAGTGGTAGATAAGATTTAGCTCATACTTTTGTCGAATGGATGATTTGTATTCGATGTGCAAAGTTAGTCTGAGCCATTAAATTGTGGATGCTTAACTTCTGTTTGTTTTCAATTCAAACATGAAAATTATTATCACTTCCTTTGAAGATTGCACCCACTTTGCGTAGTTGTCCAAAGGAGGCGAAACAAAGTGTGGTTACCCTATTTTATCTCGTCACTGCCGTCTCTTGAGTTCTTAGGCGTAGTTTAGATTTCTAAACCCTTATCCTTTTGCCTTTTTTTGGAAAAACTGAAACACCCATCGAAAGAGCTTCAATGATAAAACTGTCTAAGTCCTCAACTCGCGAAATGAATTTTATGTAAGTCCCCTTGTGATTACCAGCAAATCACAACGCCCACTGACCTTGTCCATATGTCATAACCTGGCCAAAAGAAACATTGGAGTCATTGTATTATCTTCTAGGTATTTGCAATTACTTTTCAAGAGAGGATAAAGTGTCCTTGGGCATTTTATTCTGTGTATGGTGGCGTATTCAAAACACACACCAACATCTCCAAGTTAGCAATCAAGATCTCATCTTTGGGTCTACTAATAGCCAAGTCACGCTCCTCATCTTGAAGTTGTAGATGAAGCTCACGTGCATTGTACCGAAACTGGTATAACTCTGAAAGCACAAAGCGGCCTCTAGTAACAAACTCCTCCCAATCATCCAAACGTTTGCCATATGCAACCAAGTGATCAAGCTAACCTTGTTCTGCTGGTGGTTCTAACATCGGTGGGAGTGAAGTGTTAGCATTTCCCGTTCTATGTACAAGGCTAGAAATGTATTAATGAAGTTGTTGTATCTCAGCCTTGAGGGCTATCTTATCTTCCCCATCTTTCATCATCCTATCCCTTGCGCTATCTCTTGCAACCTGTAGGAGATCAATCTCTGTCTGGCGAGTACTTCTACCAAAGTTGACTGTGATCACTTTGAAGTCCTGAGCTTCAATCTCGTTCAAACTCTTATCCTCTGGAGGCACGGCAGTCTCAAAGATGATTTCTTTACCTGCATTCCTCTCCACATGGACCTGTTTCTTGATCCTCTTGTCAGGCGCATCTTGATAAGCATGATCAAAATCTGAATGATCAAGCACATAAGATGGTTGTCTCCTCTTTCTTCCCAGCTGACTCTCAAGCCAAGATGAATCCCGACTGATCCCACTAAAATGATTTGTACTAGTAATGGGAGGCTTTGACGATAGTGAATGTGTAGAGGTGTCACTGCGAGGTGGCGAGTCCAAGTCCAAATCGATGTGAATTGGAACTGGAGGCTGCTCTGGTGTTGGTGACGGCATGCATGGCTGAACCTCAGGCTGTGGCAAACTCTGAACTATTTCTCTGACAAGCTCCATGTGTGTCTCAATAACAAGTGCCTTTCCCTTTGAATTATCAAGCACTGAATTCTTCTTAGGAGGGTTACTCCTATTCTTCTGCTTGGGTTTAGATGAGGAAGGTAGTGTAACTCCCACTAGTGGCGGCTCTGTTCTAGGCATAGTTACCCTCCTGGTCCTCTTGCTTTCGAAATAAAGCATACTATTTTGAATGACTCTGCTCGACCTCTCCTTCACTGATGAGTATTCTTTGGCGTACCAATCAACAGTCAGTAGTGGTTGTCCATCAATTTGTTCTTTGTAAAACTGGGGAAGAGCATCTCCCTCATCTTTTGACAAACCTTCTACCTCTTCTGCCAAGAAGACAGATATTTGCAGAAGAGAGAACCTGCTATAGTTGCGTCTGCATACCTCAAAATCATCCTCGCAGTTTACTCAATAGTCCTCCATTGTAGGTTTATGATAAGAGCGACTACCAAGGCATGTTGCATAATGATCCCAAGGATCATAGGTACATGTGTCAACAAGGTACTTGAGTTTACAATTTTCTAACTCCTGTCCTGCAGCTTTAGCATCAATTGTTGTCTTGCACCAATAGATTTTGAACTGCATTGGAAAGTTGGCAACCTGTTTACACTTGTGGCGCAAACATTTGTGAACCTCATACAGTTGCCTCGGGAACTCCATGAACATTGTCTTATCCGAAGGATAGCATGGAAACATAGTTGGATTTCCTATGTATCCATAGACACGGATGTAGGCGTATGTAGGGAACTGAATGAACGAGTCTGCCCAATCTTCCATTGTTGCTCTAGCAACCACTGAGATACGTACGTGCAACTCCCGGTCCAAGTCTCCCACTGTATATGTCAAGAAAGCCTCCTGCACACATTTGAAATGTCTTTCAGCGTTAGTGAACTCGAGCTCATCATAGTGAAGATAGACTTTCTGAGTACTAAGTATGCCCACCGTGCTCAACCCTCTAAACTGACCCTGATAGGCGATCAAGTACACGAGGTAGGAACACATATGAAATTGGTGCGCATTTAGAAAACCGGTGATTTGCTCGTGAATAGCATCGCTGATGAAGGTAGCCCAGTTATAATATTCTTGCCCAGAGATGATTCGACCAATGATATAGTACATCCATGGGTGGAATTTATTTGCATATGCATGACTTGAGACACGATTGAGAAGTGTAATCAGAATTGCATACTCATCCTTGTATTCACCACGACCCACATTGTTTGGCAACTTGGTCTTTTTCTGTTTCAACCACCTCTCTGTCATCTTACTAGACTATCTGGATGTTGAGGAATACCCAGACTTCTCTCGATATCTAGAGGTTTGAGACTACAAATAACATGCCCATCTACTGACTATATCTCCCGTGCAACAGAATTGTAATGCTTAATACAAGACATCACGAATTCTACGCAATGAACTGAGATAGGTATGAAAGCAGCCTCAAGTAACCCGGATTGCTAAATGTTCTGAATTATCGAATCTCTTATCTTGAGTGGATCTAAAACTGCTTCTAGAAGCACCTTATGTAGATTCGTACCAATTGTCCCAATGAACTCATGAGTCAAGACAGACTTGGTCTTGAATTCGAGCTGAGTGAACTGCATTCTGAAAAACTTGCATGTTGACTGTGAACACAGCTATATTCTGACAAGTTTTCTGAAAAGCTAAAAATAGCCTGCTAAGGCTAAAAATAGCTCGTCGGAGGCCAATTTTCACGGAATATTCTGAGATATGGGTTTTGCTCAGAAAATGATTCTAAGACAACCCAGAATGTCAGAAATGCAAAAATTTGACTTCTACTCAGCCATGCAAAGGAATTTCGGTTAAGAAAATCAGAGCCTCAAAAACTGATGCTTTGGAACAAATTTTCCTGAAAATTCTAGCACATGGGTTTGTCTAAGGAAGTTGTTCTCAATCAACCCAGATGTTTTGTTTTCCCAAAATTTGCCAATTCTTCGAACATGTGAGAGAATTTTAGACGAGAAAATGGAAGAATTTAAGACAAGAAGAAAGACATTTTTTTTTAGTTTTTTTAAATTATTTTAATCTCCTATCAAAAACGCCACTTTGCCTTGAATTTTGTTGATGAATCTGTATTTGTACCTACAAAAGAATGTCTTTGATGCTTTCGAACTCCATTCCTGATGAAAATTTGCCCAACTCTGAAGAAATTCGAATTTGCTAAGCTGGATGAATGAGAGTGGACGCCATGCTTACATAAATAGAGCAAAATCGTACCATAAAGCATGACTGCAAGATCTAAAACCCTGATTTTGAAGGAAAGAATTCGATTGGCCCTCCCCCAGCTTAACTGCCACTGACTCTGAGTCTCGAGAATTAAAATAATATTAAAATATTAACTTGTTGTAGCATGCAAATTTGAGTTTCACTATTAAAAAGGTGCCAATAATAAATTATTGAAGAAAATCGCCATTTTAGTACTTTGTATGCAAAACAAATATTAAATATTATTTTAAACAACTAGCAAAAAATAACACAGCATCTAGATGCACTCGGCAAACTTCACTGACTTCGAAAAATCCAAATCTGACCTTCTAGGCGTCCATTTACAAGAGTTATTGAATTTTTTACTATCTCCTATTTTATAGCTGACTGCAAAGTTACAGTTGGCCATGTTCAACTCTAATTTCGGGTGACTGAGTGAACCTATGACTGAACTGAGATATCCACTACGAAGCCTACATAGCAAGGATGAAATGTCTGTTGGGAGCTGTAACTGCTAAAATCAATGTTTGACACCTCAAAAAGTTAAGCACCTTTGATTAAATTGATGCAATGATCCCAGACTTAGCTATTTCTCCGTTTTTCCATCTGACGCTTCAAACTGTTATTACCGATGAACAATGAACCCTGCTGACTGAATGATAGGTTCATTGCGTGACTGTAAGTATTTTGCATCCAATGACTGTATGTAAGGCACCTGAAAGCTGCATCAGGAACCCCAAAAAGACGGGCGCCCCTGGCTTATGAAGGCGCAAACACCCTTTTAACAAAAGTGTAACTTTCATCTGGATGTGACACTTTGACCCCTGACACCGAGAGCTGGAGTGCTCCGATTCGCGCACCATCTGTCTCTCTGTGTAGCTGGATCAACTTACAACATATGTCTCTGGAGGCGACGAAACAAGAAAACTGCTTCTAAGACCTCAACAAGAGGGGCGCCTTTTTCAAGGAGATGTGTATTTCTCATACTTAGCCATTTTTTGGTTCTTTTACTTTTCAGCATTCTCACACTGACCTCACACGTACAAGCGTTTGCCAAATCCCGAAGGCTGACAGCTGGACTCGTTGGATAGTTGGAGTAATTGCGCACAAGTCTCGTGAAGACTGCGAATGCTAAAAACCCCATCTAACAGGCCTAAAGGCTGGGCGCCCCTAATCTATAGAAGTGCAGGTGTGTATTGCTATACTTCTCCACCCCCTAATTTACGTGTTTGGTAGTATCTCCGTCACAGTCACTCGGAATGTCGGATCACCTCACGAACTGATGCGTTGCGAAGCTGGACTAGATTAGAAATGATCTTAGGAAGACCTCATGTGCAAACTCATCCATCTAAGAGGTCAAATTCAAGGGTGCCCCTGAGCTACAGGGGCGCATAAACCATAAACTTGACAACCTCTGCGACATGCCTCCTCATCGTACCCTCAGCTTCTGACCTCAATTGCCAAAGTTATTCACTATGTACATCTTCACTTGATAGCTCGTTGGAAAGCTGGGCTAATTTTGAAGAGATTGAACCTATTTACAAGCACATGCAACAAGATCTTAGCCTCCAAAAAGAAGGGCGCCCCTGGGCTACAGGGGCGCAAATCTGCTTGCTGCTTGAAATCTTCATGTCATTATTCTGAAAAACACTCATCCGGCCACTGAATTGACCTTGTACAAATATAATCTAGTCGTGAAATGCTCCTCCATCATCACATGCTCTGCTCTGGGTCCCAAATTCAAGTTATTTCCTTCAGGTATTGACCAACTGCTGCCAACGACTGACACGGCACGAACCAAAGTCCATACTTAACTTGCCCAAAAACTTGTATTTTGACATCATTTTAACAAGGTTTAGACTCTTTAATCAAAATGCCTTAATGAAGCAAAAAATTTGGTTTGGGTACCACATGCGGCAACCTTCAAAAATCAACAATGGCAGCTTGGGAGCAAAAATGTTGTTTTACTCACTTGTGTTTGTGAAATGAGGCACAAAGACATTAAGATCCCTCACTTCAGGATAAAATTAAGTATTTAGGCACTTTTTTGTTCAATGAAACTGACACGACACTGACCAAAGTCCATACTTAACTTGCCCAAAAACTTGTATTTTGACATCATTTTAACAAGGTTTAGACTCTTTAATCAAAATGCCTTAATGAAGCGAAAAAATTGGTTTGGGTACAACATGCAGCAACCTTCAAAAATCAACAATGGCAGCTTGGGAGCAAAAATGTTGTTTTACTCACTTGTGTTTGTGAAACGAGGCACAAAGACATTAAGATCCCTCACTTTAGGATAAAATTAAGTATTTAGGCACTTTTTTGTTCAATGAATATGTTAAAAAGACCGATTATTTTTGCATTTTCTTTTAGGCAACCTATGGGTTTGTCCAAGTCTAGCCCAAGTTCACCCAAGGTCCACCCCAAGCGCCCTGGGCTCCCTATGGTGGGTCCTTCTAAGGATCAATGGAGAAACTAAGGCAGACCTTGGACAAACCCAAGGCCATCCTAGCCCTAAACCACACCCATACAGGTACAATGGGGGTTCATCAAAACCCAACAACATAGTATATAATATATATATCCTAACTCATTTAATATTTTAAACATAAAAGAATGAAAACAAAACAAAAAAGTTCATTTGTAAAAGGAAAAATGAAGGGAAAAAACCAAAAGAACTTTTTTTTTTTCAAAAATCTTCCTCTACAATCTCCATGTCAGTAAATCGGCTCATGCACACGCATAGGAATAACAATCCAACTGCTTTGGAACTTTCAATGATTAATCTCCAACTGCATTTGTGTAATAACAAGCATATTTTGGTTTAAAAATGAGATCAGATGGATTTATTTGAGTGTTTCCAATGGTTTAGATGGTACTTTTCAGGTTAGGGCTCACGTTTTTATGTTTTGGCCAACCATCAAGTCAAAAAAATTTAAAAAATAAAAAAGACTTATTTTGGGGGACAAGTTTGCCTGGGTTCTGTCCAAGTTCATTTAGATGGCTTCCTAGACAGCCGTACAAGGGATCTCTTCCACAACCCAAATCAAGTTCAAAACGGACCCAAATCTAAGGGGCTTTTTTTTAAGAGCTTGTAATAGAAATACTTACGTTTAACTCTTTGGGAAAGATGAGAGAATAGTTTATTTGAGTTCTCTAGTTGCATTTATGTCTAAGAAAATGCAATAATGTAACCACATTGTTATGACAAAACACTAACCAGCTTCCCTTGTTGGAACCATTCATCAGCCTTGCTTGGCATATCCGAATACTTCCCTGCATAGAGTTTAGAAATCAGCCTCTCAAAGACTAATTCATACACAATTTATAACCATAATTCAAAAGCATCTACTTTTTCCTTTCATTTGCACTCACAATTTCACCAGTTCCCAACTAATGAATAAAATACCAATCTCGCTAAATGAAACTCACATGCTTCAAGATTTTTTTGGAAAAGATCTCAGCTGTGCCATAAAATGCATATGTGTGCTTAAGAAATGGCTAACATATATTTCTCTAATTGCAGTTATTTTAACACCCATATTTTGAATTATATAACTGTAATTTAGAAAAAAATATATTGTGTTGTGTATGCTGGTATCATACAACATATGACTGCTAAAATTTGTGTTTGGCGTAGTTTTGGTGTGTGAAAAATTCAAAAATTGTTCCTTACATATTAAAACTTACCAATGCAGGTCTTGACTTGGGTAGACAACGATAGAGAGAATATGAAATTTGAACTTTGCAATGATATCCTTTAAAAAGGAAAAAGAAGGAAGATGTCAACTGACGAAAGATCCTACGATCCAAGAAGTCAGTGCTTCAAAAAAAACAGAATTGAATCTTTGTCAAAAATTGGCTAAGTTGCAGGATATGATAGCAAATAGTCTGCAAAATCGAAGTAGCAAGGATTCATAAGTAGCTGGAGGTGATGCTTTGAGTAGTAGTACAGCAGGAATATTGTTTAACCCATACTCATCTTCTACCAATTTTAGAAAAATATTAAAGCTGAACAAGTAGCTACTCAAATAGAGTGGTAATCTGAAGTTGGGATCCTCACATTATTAGTTATAATGTTAGATCACACTTTGTACATAGGCATTTATTTCATATATTGATGATGCAAAAACACCTCAGTTGCTATGTCTAAAAAGTAACTTACAATTAATATACAACAATCTTGTAACTTCTCCATTCAGTAATAGATACAAGTCACACTCATTGAAGTGTGTGCCATCCAAATCTCTCAAACTGCATGCATTCATTCTTCCAACATTTATATCAAAGCAAGGAACCCCTAGGAAGGGTATGCTGATCCAGAACAAGAAATCCCTCGGACAATGTACACTGATAGAGAAGAAAATTGAAGGGAGAATTGTTGTCAAAGGAGGTTTGTCCAATCACCATCAAATTGTTGCCAAAAAAGGAAATTGTGATCAGAAGACAAAGAAATCTGCAGTCAAAGTCTGCCAAACCCACTGTCCAAGGAGAAAATTTATAGCATGAAAGAACAGAGAACTTTATGGATGAAGAGTACCATACAATGACAGTGAAGTGCATTATGAATGAACAGTAGCTATACAGATAAGCACTGATTGGATATCGATAGTCAGTAATGGTACAGTATGGTACAGATGGAATAGTGATCCATTACAATTTTTGTCTTTCTTAAATCTGATTTTTACCTTTTTTTTTCTGCTCTTCCCTACTTAAAGGCCAACTGTTATATGCTGTTAAGAGCTCACTGTTTGTTGTCAAAGCAATAGATGAAAAAGAGACTGCTAGCAAGGGGTTATTTTCCTGAGGAAGTGCACAAGTACTGAGTTTTATGAAACCCTGAGCAATTGTTTGCTGAAAACATACATATTTGGTGCTTTTTTTTTGCAAAAAAAATCTTCATTAGCCTTCAATTTTCTATCAAGGTCTGGAAGTTTTCCTATAAACCTTGGGTTGCATAATTATGGCCGATATACAAAATCTTGTTTTGCCCAAAGACCAAAAATTGATAGGTCAAAACTTTAATGTCAGGAGTCACAAAATACTCACCATTAATGAGTATACGAATTGTGATTAAACAATTCTAGAAACAGAAACTAAAAAATATTCATATCTTCCAAATTTTGCTAAACATCATAAAGAAGACTTCTTATTAAAATTGTTTGTTTCTAATGGCTTGATCCTAGAAGTTTGGAATGCCACTTCTGCAAGTGATCTTTAGGAGATTCTGAAAATCAAATATCAAACTTCTGAAAAAAGTAGTCCTATATTTAAAAAATTTATTGTTTTGGATAAAGTTTGTTAATTATGGGTTGCTCTCAAAGCATCTACTCAGGATGAAAGACCTAGGAGATTAACACTCTATTGTCAGTAAACCAGTAGATGAAGATAATATGATTGTTTTGGTCATCAATAGTTTGCCACCATCATTTGATACTTTTGTGGAGTATTTGCATCTATTGGCAAAGAGTTAGATTCTCACATTTGAAAAAGTCAATTCATATTTTTTGCAAAAAGAACAGGCACAAATGCAAAACGTTGAGCCTAGTTTTGGACAGTTTATGAGTGCACTTGCTGCAAAGTATAACGGCAAAGTGAAGAAATCTTCAACTCCTAATTTACAATCCAAAATTTGGGCATGTCAGAAAACAATGCTAGAAACAACAATATAATCTATCTCATAAGAAATCACAAGCTCAGGCTATTGTTGCAATGGAGGTAGAGCAAAACTCCAAAGAGAAAGAGTACACTTTTATTGTCTCTTCCCAAGATATCAATTATGCAACTACTTGGTGGTTCATTGTTTTTGGTGCATCTCGACATTTGATTGAAATGTCCCAAATTGGGTTTTTCGACATCTTGCCAAATTTTTGAGTTTCAATGCATGAATTCCAGCACTTTCTAGTCACCGAGATCCCAAGATGATATGGGCAAGGTGGGAGCATACAATGACCAGAAATGAAATTATTTATGTTTGCTGATGGCAAGCTGCACAGCCAAAGACGCATGCAATGACAAAATCTAAAATTTGCTAAGCAAGACCTGGTGACTATACCTTCTATATCAAATATAAAAATTTATAGCTACAGATTTAAATGATAAAACAATAGTTGATCGATACTGGAAATTTATACAAAATATTTGTTGAAACCTGTCTAAAACATATCATGACCAGCAGAGAGATATCTGACAAAACCCAAAGACAGGTCTAAAAATAAGACAAATGCCAGATGTTTGCAGCTGTAGTAAAACCACTAAATGATTGTTTGCTGGAACATGCAGAACAAGAAATAAAATGCACCAAAAGTATGGCAAACTGACTTTTCTGATTATTCCTACCAATACTATTTTCATATGCATGAAATATCCCCCTTACTTTTTTTCCAATTTGAGCACAAGAACTTCACCCGTTAACGTTAGATAAATGAAAGATAATCCAACTGGAATGCAACCCTCCACTTTCTGATCACCCAAATCCCAGTGAGGGCAAGATGAGAGCATACGGTGCAAGGGGATCGTTAGATGAAATCGGAAAACTGAAAGTACAATACTAGAATGCAACCCTTCACTTTCTGATCACCCAGATCCCAGTGTGGGCAAGGTGAGAGCATACGGTGGAAAGAGGATCTCATTAGCTGAAAATACTGAAATTGGAAATACAAAGTGTTGATGGCTTAGCCAACCAACTAGTAAATGAAAGTACTTAGGTGGCAAGCCAACCTCTTCCACTTTTCAGCAAGCTACAATGAAAGTAAAGTATTGAAATGAAGAGCAACTCGACCACTTATTCAGCGGGAGTGGAAATACAAATACTGAAATGAAATGTGTGGGCGGCAAACTGACCCCTTCCACTTTTCAACGGGTATAACAGAAATGTAAAGCGCAAAAATATAAAGAAGATTGATCAGTACTACTGATTCAACGTTACAATATGAAATATTATATGCATTATAATAAGATGAGGATATCCAATGATCACCAAAATGTTAGGGAATGATTTCCAAACAAGTACAAGATATCAAACTTATGAAATATGGCAAAATGGAAGAATTCACCAAGTCTGATATGAAATTGCAGCATATAGAAAATCAGACCAGCAAGCTCAAATATCACCAAAACACTCGCAACTTAGTCAAAACAACTCTACATGACTCCAAACCGAGTGCAAATGAAACCTATGATCAAGGTGACCAAGAACAAATTGAGAAACACCACCAAATAGCTCCAAATTAATTTTGCACGCTTCCCAATGCACTTTCTGAAATGGAACCGCCTCTCTAACTAGGGCAACCAGGTCTAGAAAATCTGAAACTCAACCAAAAAATCTGCAACTTGGAGGAATGAGGCGCCCAAGATAGGTGTACTCATAGCATCAATACCCAGAACCAAAAAAAAATTCCTCCAAAGAGATATAACTATAAGTCCAAACATGCTTCAGCTAGCACCAAACTAGCAACTACAAAATTGATAAAAACAATCCAAAATCAGAAAACATCAAAGCGAGCCATCTCCAATAACCTCAATCTACACTAAAGAGCAATCACTAAATCAACTAGGTACCATCTTGCAAGTACGAAACTGAAAGGGGCTAGGAGGTATGCATTCCTCGAAGCAAGGGTTCTACAGCAATTTCGGCAACACTTCGTTATGATAAGCAATGGATGCTGAAATAAGAGAGCAAGGCCTCTTACTTATAGCTTTTTCAACCTTGAATTTAAAACCTTTTCCCTCCAAATAGGGCACCCAAATGAGGATTCACATTACACTTTAATTTGCATTTGATTTAATGAAACTAGGCGTCAAAAATAAATTGTGAAATAACATTATAAAACTCAAATATTTCCCAAGCTAGGCGTCCACTTTTGCCTTAGTAAATATTTCACTTAAAAACATTTTATTCACCAAAAAGGTGTCCAAATATGAAAACTCTTAAAGCACTGAACTTGCCAAACCAAGCTCCAAGAATGTTGGAGACCAAACTGCCCCATATTGCCCTACCAAAAATAGACATTCTACTGAACTATTGAACTGCTGCTAAGAATAGCACTACCAAAAATAGCACTTACTAAAAATAGCATATTGCAAAAAATAGTGACTCCAATCTCATTTTAAGCACAAACGAGCAGCCGTAGCAAATTACTAAAAATAGTAAGTCTGAAAAAGTCACCGATAGCCCTCTGAAAACCCAGAAAGACCTAAACACCACTCTGCAATACTCCTGCACGCAAATCACTAAAAGCTAAGAAGAAACCTCCTAGAAAACAGGAAACCGTAATTTCCACTTCCGACTAGCATACGAGCCTCCGGAATAGGCTAACAGTCAACTGATGAGACTACTACTGAGAAGGGGACATTACAATGCAACACCCAGAAAAGTATGCACAGCAGCTTAAACCCTCATGACAAGCAAGGTATGGCTGGAAACAACAATACTAGGTAATAGAAATGGCTGCCTCAAAACATGGTGTAGTCTTATAACAAAACCAATATTTCCTTATGTTTTTTGACCTGCAAATACAATTTGTCTCACATAAAGTTGTTTATGTCTGATTTGAACTGGTACAGCAAACCAAATGTGTACAGTGGCCTTTATCAATGTCTAGGACATCTTCTAATGATATATGGAAGACTCAATAAAGTTGATTTTATGGGCCAAAATCTGATTTTAACCTTCAAAAGTTGATATTCTCCACATCAGACTTTGACCCCCTTTATTTCAATACCCAACAGCCTTTGTAACAAGTATAACAATATACGAGAACAATAACGGTATGGCAACCCAAAGTATGCAGCAAAAATATAGGAAATGTACAGCCCACAAAAATATGTATTAACCACCCCAATTTTTTCACAAATTTCACCCATTAGGATTACCTAAAATGCGAAGATAAGCAATTGAATAAGCAACCCTCCACTTTCTAATCACCCAAATCCCAGTGTGGGCAAGGTGAGAGCATACGGTGAAAAGGGGATCTTTGGAAAGAAAAGCTAACTAGAAATAAACACCTTCCACTTTTTGATCACCTAGATCCCAATGTGGGCAAGGTAAGAGCATATGGTGGTTGGCTTACAATATTTCAAATCCTTTATGCTACCACTTCTTCAGTGGGTTGTGTAATCAAAACCAAGTGCATGAAAGTAAACATCCGCTTATTCAACGGGAAGTACAAGAAAGTAAAGATCACTCGGCGGTAAGCCGACCAATCACACAATCCTCTGCTTGTTACGTGGGCATAACAAGAAAGGAAATATAAGAACTCGACCACTTATTCAACAGGAGTAACAACAAAGTAAAGCTCGACCACTTATTCAACGGGACCGACCACTTGTCCAATGGGGTAAGTATCAGATGAAAATACAAGAGCATTCACCAACAGCACTACCGATGGTGTTACAATGACCTCAACATAATCATATCAAACCATTACATACTACTGTTATGAGAGGAAAATGACATAAATGTGAAGTATGACACCCTCCCAAGATGATATAATGTATGTGAACATCCCCACAAAATAGAACAAGTATACCTCGAGATAGGCCCACCAGAGGTCAACTGAAGGACAAATAGGTGGTTGCAATAGGACTGATACACTAAACAGCAGTCTGATACGCACCAACAACAAGCTTAAAGACCCCAACCAATAAGCATCATCGAGCATAACTCCTCCCATACCCCATAGAACCTAACCAAACCACTTGCAAATGACCAAGCAAGCTTAGGCGTCCAATGTGAGCTATCAAACTGCCCCAAACAAGACTGAGCAGCAACAAGGAAAACCAAAACACCCCTAGTTGGATGGTACTACCTCTATAGATAGGTCGACCAGCTTGAAAAAATCTATTTCTCCTTCAAAAATCACCAAACCTTGAGCAATGTGGTGCCCAAGCATGAGGAAAGCAAAGAGCCAATACCCACAAAATGAAAATAGCTTCTCTAGGCAGCATGAGCAAAAAGGTGAGTCAACTAGGCATAAACCAGTAACCTCCAAAACTTCTTAAATACACCAAAAATGCCTCCAAAGCTGCAAATCATCACACACACAACAAAATATATCTAGAAGATATCAAAACTAGCAAGAATTGAAAGAAATG
>VCHN02004356.1:0-12083 GCA_007115665.2 Sequoiadendron giganteum
TACGAGTTTTTTATATTTTTAAAAATGTAATAAAAAATTCATAATTAATTATTTACTTGGAAAAAAATTACAAAAATAAGCATCACATCGGGACATGAGTCTTCTACTTATATCTAAAATCTTATAAAAAAATATTATCATTTTATTGTGGTTAGGGTGGTCAGACAAACACCGACTTCTTATTTTTTCCCTGAAATTTAAGTACTACTACATTGAAATTTCAAATTTTCACCAAATAGATTTTTTTAAAATAAAAATAAACCTAGTAGTTTAGAAAATACATTCAATTTTCTACAAATTCTCTTCTTACATATTTTTGAAATAATATAGATAACTTATTCAATTTTTTACATCAAGTTGCCTAACTCTGATTTTTCTGAATTTTATTGCCACTTAAGGGCCTGTTTTTTCCATGATGATCTGCACATGCCCATTAATGCTATATCTTCATTAGAATAAATGATAATGAAATATGGTACAAATTGTAGGACCAAGTAGCACACTATGGAGAGCTTGCAGCGAACAACATATTGAAGAAAATGAATATCAATAGTATATTTACTATTTTAATTATGATTATTATAATTTTTTTAATTATTATTAAATAATTGAATTACATTGTAGTAGCAGTTTCTTAATGGAAATTTATTTCTATGCTTAATTTTATTCAATAATTATATACTAAAACCTTATTGGTCCATCGATTCTTGGACAATATTGCTTGAGAGAAAAGATTTCAATAACTCGGATCTTTCTACAACTCTTTAATTTCTTTATTTCATTCTTCCGTTTCTTAGCACAAGATTCATACATAAAATATTTTGTATTCTTTTCTCATATGTTTGAAATTTTGAATTCTATCTACATCGCAATTATTTTATCAATGGATTTCAAGTTTTGAGAACAACAAACAAGTCTTTTCTTATGTGAATTAATGGGGTGATTTTTAATAAAATAAATTCCACCTTATTTAGAAATTGAGGTTTTGCACAAGTGGGTTATTATGCTATGACCAACCTGTAGTGATGAATTATGGGATTTTTTTTTATTTGTCAAATAAATTTACTGTTTGTAGTTGTAAATGGGGGATTAGTGTCCTAAAAAAATTAAGTTAGAGCCTCATCTTGTGAATGGATTTACAATTGTTCTATTGAGTTTTTTCTTTATGCAATTTTTAGTGTCTTTCTTGAAGTTGTGGATTATCGAGCTATATGTTATAATTCTTCAAACAGTAATATTGCAGAGTCTAGGAATTCTTTTAATCAAAAATTATAAATCCTTCATAAGAAAAGATATCCTAAAGT
The DNA here is from genome assembly GCA_007115665.2 of Sequoiadendron giganteum. NCBI lineage: Eukaryota > Viridiplantae > Streptophyta > Pinopsida > Cupressales > Cupressaceae > Sequoiadendron > Sequoiadendron giganteum. The sequence goes on from VCHN02004356.1 coordinate 1,305, forward strand.
GTGGACCTTTTGTATGGTTGAGACACTGTTGTTAGTAATTTTCTTGAAGGTCTCATGCAAGCAATAAGGTTAAACTTCTCTACATATTTCAACGCTGGTCCTATTTACGAATAGAGTATAGGGAAGAGAAAAGATACCTGCTTAGTTAGAAATCCTTCCCAGAACATAAGACTACTAGATTGTCTAGACTGTTGCCATAAGAAAAGAATTATTTATTTGGGTCTTTAGATGTTTCTTATTTCTTAGTTACAATTTTAAATAAGTTTCTAGATTCTAATATCCAGATCACAGAATGCTAAGATTTTTCCCTATACTTGGTAAAATTTTAGCATGGGATCCTTCAAAATAATCAATTATAATAGGAAAGATGTGTTAAATTATCAAGGAGGTGTTGTGCACCTTCTCATATCCAGATATTGTAGTGAATCTTGTAGTCACCCATCAAGGCTTCCCATACACCAACATCAGGCCCTAGTGGTATTTTTTGAATTAAGTTGTATGCTTCGTTCAAACACCCTGCATGACCAAGAAGGTTAACACAAAATGTGAAATGCTCCATTGTAGGTGTAATGCTATAGTTTTGACTCATTCCCTCAAAGAATTACCATCCTTCATCCACTAGGACTTCATTATTGCACGTGAACAAAATAGCAATCAAAGTAATGCAATTGGGATCCACTTTTGCCTATTACATTTGGTTAAAAAGGTTAAGGGATTCTTTATTAAACTCATTTTTCCATACTCTATAATAAGCATTATCCAGGAAGTAACATCATTTTGGGACATTCTATCTAAAACATTTTGTTCAATCTCAATTCTTCCACAGTTACTGTACATGTTTATAAGAACATAATAGATAAACATATTGAACTCAAATCCACTTTTGATTATGTATGAATGGAGTTCCTCACCCTTATGAAAAGCTCCTAAATCACCACATATTGGAAGCACATTTATCATACTAAACTGATTTGGATTCGTAGCATTCTAATTCATTTGATGAAAGATTTTGAAAGCCTCATTGTCATAACTAGTTTTAGAATACCCATAAATCATGGTTTCCCACTTGCAGGGTTTTGTCTCCAATGTGTCCAGTTGTTGCAACTATGCCACTAACACTGAAACAAGGGTTTAATATTTTGTTAATTTTCCAAAAGTGTCCACTGTTTTGCCTTATTATATAATAAGTTAAACATAATAATTAATTAAAGAAATATGCATGTAAGAGGTATTAGAGTTGCAACAAAAAAATTCTTGTGTATTACATAAATGGCATACTCTTGAGGAAGATGCATGGTTGTTTGTATTAGAGTAGCTATGCTTAGGCTTATGAAATCTAATGATGCACATGTTTTGTGCAGACCCTTGATGTTGTCATTCATATCTATACCAATAATATTTTACACATAATTTTTTTTGTATTACTTCTTCATGAAAAATTGTGAATCATTGATGCAAGTATAAGGTTATGGTATGTGGGTTATTAATAATGTTATCTTTGCACTCTTTGTTACTCTACAGTCTTGATGGTATGACATTAAAAAATAGTTGATATAAATCTAACCATTTAGTATCTACAACACTTAATGTGAAGAAAAGGGTGGGGATCCTATTTGATACCAACAAAAAAAATTATACCATTTAAAGTGGATTCATGGAAAACCAAATTGCTACAATTATAATTGTTATGAAATATCATTCAATTTGATATAAGAAAATATGCATTACCAAAATTTTGTATATTTTACAATCAATATTGTATATATTTCAAATTGGACTACAATACCATGCTTACTTATGTATCGATGAGTTTATTTCATTCCATTATTTAACACTTATTACTAATTTCCTAATCCAACCACATTAAATTAGAATTTACAACAAATGGAATCCATACAAACACATGCATAAACACATAATCTCTAACATATTAACATACATATAGTTTTCTATCAGCGTAGTCCTTGAACCTCCTTTGGGTGCAAGTTCTAGTCATTTAATAACTAGAAGATAAGGTGATGAGGTGGGTGTTGGCAAGAAGTTGAGTCCACTTTTTGGCCAAAAAGTGGAAGTGTTTTCTCTAATTTTTAGGGTTTGACACATTTGACCTTAAAATTTGAAGCACTTAGAGATGAAATCTTCAAACAAGTCACTAATCATAAAAGTAGTACTCGGAGTCTAGTTTCCAAATATGTAATTTATTTCAATACCCACTTTGCACAAATTGAGTTTCAATAGGCTTTTGTAAAAACCACTATTAAAAAGTCATTTTTTTTTACCATACCATGCACGTGTACGACATCGATATTTTGACTTAAATTATCATATTTTTCTAAATCCTTTTGGGAAAAGACTTGTGACTCACTGAAGCGTGCCCTGGATATTTTTTTGTAATTTTTTATTGAATATTTTTTTTTTGTTAATTTTTTATCAGGCATATTTGATGTTTAGAAAAATCGTCGTGTACGACACGCATAAGATGACCTAAAGTTATCATTTTTTGCATTTTTATTTTTTTAAATTGAAAAGAATTGTCTGAAGTTTGCCCTTGTGCAATTCGTTCGTCAAAATGTTATGTTGATCAAAAGTTATTAAAATAGTAAAAAACATTGATATTTAAAGTTTATGGACCAATTTCATCAAAAATTAATTGAAAGAAAAAATAATCCAATTGTAAAAAAAATTACATATTTAAAATTTGCATTGTCTCATCTAAAATGGGTTTTAATTTCGTTAAAAAATTCTACAAAAAGAGTCGTCAGCCATATGTCCAAACTCGATTTTTTTCCCTAACATTGTTAGAACCTTCAAGTTGCAGGTCAAACCAGCTTGAAGGCCTAGGTTCGGACTCCCAACGCTTTTCCCGAACCAAAATCCAAAGCAAAAACCCGACCATAAGGCCAAAAAATATTCAAATTAAAAAAAACGGGATCCCGAGTTTAAATCAGGAGAAACCGGATCTCGTTCCGCTGTCAACGATCACCAGATTTAATTATGAGAAACGGGATCCCGAGTTTAAAACGGGATCCCATATCTTTAAATACAGGATCCCGATTTAAACTCGAGATCCCGTTTTTAAAGATACGGGATCCCGTTTTAAACTCGAGATCCCATTTCTCTGTCAACTGTGTTTTTTTAAATACTGTCAATTTTTATTGTGAAGTCTGCAACTTCACATGTACAGCCGAGAACAGTAAAATTGCTCTATTTTTTTCATTGAGCATTTTTTTTATAGGTGGTGACTTGCTTTTTTGATAAATTTTTTCAAAGGAGGCATGAAGAAATTAGTTTTAAAGTAGAATTGTGCTAGTTTTCTACTTGTTTTGAGGAACACAAGAGGAAGAATTTAGTCCTTTTAGGTCTTCAACTTCCAATTTGAATCATATTTTTTGAAGAATTTCACTATTTACATTCATTTGTGCTTGAGAATTTTATAATCATGGGAAATAAATTTCGTAATAAGAGGAGGAAGACATTGACTCCTGAAGAAATTGAAGCAAACAAAGAAAAGGAGAGACATAGACAAAGAGAAAGAAGAATGAGAATTAAATCAATGAATGATGGGGGAGCATCCAATTCCACAACTATTGAAGATGCAAACATAGAGGAGACCATTGTTGTAGATGAAGCGAATTTGCAAGAAGTCAATTTGGAGAAGAATATGATTATACAATCAAGTCCTACTATGTCTTCAAATCCCTCTTTCAATGCTATGGATAATGTTTCAATATGCACAAATCCAGGTACGTCTTCAAATCCACATGTTAGTGATTTAGTAAATTCATATGTAGAAATTTTACAAGATGCTGGACTTAACGATGTTGACATTGATAATATTCAGAGAAATGAAACTTTTATAGAATTTGTTGAAAATGATAGTGAGAATGATCCTTTTGTTGAAAATGAAATTGAGAATAATCTTGTTATTGAAAATGAAAACAAAAACCGTTTTGTTGATGTAAATGAAAATGAAAACCGTTTTGTTGATGTAAATGAAAATGAAAACCGTTTTGTTGATGAAAATGAAGATGAAAATGTAAATCGTTTTGAAGTTGAAAATGAAAATGAAAATGAAAATGAAATTGAAGATGAAAATGAAGATGAAGATGAAAATCTAGAATGTGATGTTGAATTTAATGAAAATACTTTTTTAAAAATTGAAAGTGGTGTTTTTGATAATCTTCCTGGTCAAATTTCTTGGAGGTAGATAAGAACACATGCAAATAAAATATACAACGAATTCTTTTATCATAAAAAACTTACAATTCAATGTCAACTAATGATGCAATTGATGAGAATGCAAAAAATGAGGAAAATAATGAAAAGGTTAGGCATTTTTGTTAAACCAAATAGAAAAGATCAATCATTGAAACATGCTATGTGTATTGTTGCTAGTGCCATTCAATTGATTGGAAAAAATAGTCGATCTAAAGATAAAAATGCAGTAAGAAGAGCTATAACAACTGCTATAGTTAATAAAAGAAACTTTGAATAAAATAATGGTAAGAAATATTAGTGAAGTTTTAAAAATACATCCTAAAACATTGCTAAGAGCGGCAAAAAGAAGAATAATTATAGAAAATGATCCTATCAACCAATGTTGGAGTTTCAGTGGTCGACTCTCGAGGTCTGATATGAAATTGAATGTTGAAATTAAATCTTTGATTGAAAAATATTGGCATGAAAATACTAGGGTTTCATCTAATGCTAGAGATGTTTTAAAATTAAGGGTGGGGTCCAAAGTTCATGATCCTCACCCAAAACACTTATTAGATACAACACAAACTGAATTTTATAGAAAATTTTGTGGTGATTTAGTGTTACTCGGTAATATTAAAATAAGTCAAAGGTCTTTTGAAAAATGTAAACCATGGTATGTAAAAATTAATAAGCAACGAATATCTTGTTGTTGTAAAACACATGTTCAATTTCGTTCTTTTTATGATGTTTTTTGATATATACGTTGTACCTTGCATACTAACATGATTATACAAGAATGCGGTATTAATATGCCACCTGAAGCAATAAGGGAATTTATTTCAAGTTTGTTTTGTGAAAGATCTAATGGTAAATTGTTTTATTTAAGTTCTTGTATTTCTAGACAATGCATTGACTATGGAAATCTTTCATTCTTAGGAATTTGTATGCATGAAAGTGTTGATAATGATTTTGGACAACAATTAGTAGAAGTTAAAAGATTTAAGAATGTTCACTATTCTTTAAAAGATGGAAAAATAGGAAAGTGTTGTGATTTAGTTACAGAAAAAGTTAGTGTGTATGCATTCATGAGTGAATTTAAGAATAAGATAGTACCAAAATATATCATGCACTCTCAACATGCTTGATGGCTTGATGGCCAATTTCGTGCATGTAGAAACACATTTCCAATTGGTACTATACTTTTAGTGGTTGATTTTGCAAAAAATTATACTGTAGCTCCGCAAGAGGAAATTCAATCACAGTATTATAATTTAGTGCAAGTAGCTATGTTTGTCCATATTGTTTATAGACATGCAAATAATAGCACTGAGGATGATAGAAAAGTTCTGAGGGAGTATCATTTTTATTTGAGTGACAACCGATTACACTCATTAGAGTTTGTTCAATATTGTTTCAGTATATTTTACAAAAAATTAAGAGAAAGAGGAATCCATATGAAAGAACACCTCATATGGTTAGATAATTGTACAGGGCAGTTAAAAAATGCTCGAATGTTCTATTGGTTAAGTAGGATTCACAAAGAACTTAATGTCCAACATATATGGAGTTTTTTTGAAGCTAGGCATGGTAAAGGAGAACATGATGGAGTTGGTGCGTGTGTCAAAAGAATTCTTGCTAGAGAACAATTAAAATTTGAAGATGCAGTAAAATTTAAAGATGCACGTGGGATTGTCGATTGGTGTAATACAATATTATCTACACCTGGTTTGAGTGAGTACTCTAGAGTTCATCGATTCTTTTGGTTGGTTGAAGAAGATAACATTGTACCTAGAGTAGATTGTGAGACAATTAGTGGATCTACTAAATGGCATTCGTTTAGGAGTTCGACAGCAAGCACATGGACTATCTAGACAAGGGAGCTTGCATGTTTTTGCCAGTTTTGCATCTTAGGAGATTGGGAAGCATGTGAAAATATAGAATGGGTTGAAAAGTGGGAACAAAGATCGTTGACACCTTCACAAGCACATGATCAATATGAAAGAACTATTGAAGAAAATGATCAAGTGTTTGCATCTGAAGACTATGACCGTGTTTCAGACCTTGTACAAGAAGGTAATTTAAGTCAATTTATTTCATTTAATTTCTCTTTATTAAGTTATTTTGTAATACTAATTTTTTTATATTGATATGCGCAAGTTATTAAATCAATTTTTGTTTGCAGGACATGTGTATGTTGTTGTTGCACCTGAGGGGAATGAAGAGCAAATGGAATATTGGTTGGCTCATTGTGTGGAGAGTAAACATAAGTTAATATCACCTTGAGAAGATGATGATGGCTATCATTATCCAACAGGTACCATGATCCCCTTAAGACATCCCCTTAAGCAAATTTTGATAACAATTTTTTTGATCCCCTTAAACAATATTTTAGAACAAGTTTTTCATCTCATTAAGAAATATTTGAGAACTTATATGATGATTGTTTTCATATTTTCCAATAGGATCGGTTGTGGTTTTTGGCACTTGGCTACGAAAATACCTAGCAAGGAAGAATGGTCTACCTGCATTCGAAGATTATGAACCAGATAAAAAAATTATACATTATTCACATTTGGTGGTGGCAACAAATATAAAACTAGATCGGTATCGCGGAAGACCTGCAAATAAAGTGTTATGGACAATTTCTATGGAAGAGCATGAGACAATCATAGATGCATTGCAAAAAAGAGAGGATGTAGATGGTACAATGGAATAAGTAAATACAGGTAAATATAGTTTAAGTTTTATATTGTCTTTTTAAATAGAGGTAATTATTAGTAAAAATATATTTAAATACATGTTTTGATTACATATTGATATTGCTTGTACATTAATAGTTTAAATTGATTTATTATCCTTTTTTTGTATCCTTAAGCCATCATTGCATTGATCTCATACTTTGAAACAAAAAGGAGAGGATGCATGGATTCAACCTACACACATGTGGAATACTTTTAAATGCAGGTACTTGAGTTGTGTACATATAGTTAGTTTTATATAAATTAAATTATGTATGTTTTGATGATTTCATTGATATTGCTTGTACCTTTTTGATATTAGGTGGTGTGAATACCTAGTACATTCTAGGCATGAGTTTGAGATGTTCTTGAGATGGCATATCCAAATTTTGTAATCATTTTTTTGAGATGACATATATGTACATATATGTCCTTGTATGTCTTCAAATCACTAAATTTCATGCATACATTATTGTTAAATCAATTATATCTTTAAGATGTTGTATTATGACCCCTTAAGACATTCCCTTAAGACATTGTATTGTGACCCCTTAAGACATTGTATTATGACCCCTTAAGACATCCCCTTAAGATATTGTATTATGACCCCTTAAGGCATCCCCTTGAGACATTGTATTATGAACCATTAATACATTGTATTATGAACCCTTAATACATTCTATTATGAACCCTTAAGACATCCCCTTAAGACATTCTATTATGAACCCTTAAGACATCCTTTAAAGGCGTTCTATTATTAACCCTTAAGACATCCCCTAAAGACGTCGTAAATTATGATTTATTGACTAATTATTGATTGACGTGAATTGAATAAGTTCATTGACTAATTATAGCTAATTATTGAATGTACACATCATGTATATCATGTATGAGATCACTAAATTTGTAAACTATAAATATTAAAATGTCCTATTAATTTCAACTTTAATTTCATATTTATATTTAATTTCACATTAATGTCATATATTAATATCTTGACTATGAACATAAAATGCATAAATGTATATGTGTAAATTAAAATTTCAAACAATAATAAAGTCCATAATTTATGTAAATATATTAAGTGCATGAAAAAAAGTCCATCATAGTACAACCCATGAACTAAAGTCCAAATAAGTACTCAAGAACCTTGAATTATAAAGTCCAATAGAGTACGTGACAAACCAAAAATATATAGTCCACAAAATAAACAAATATAACCCACAAAATCATGTTTCTAGGTCATGTATTGTCTCTATAATCAAGAGACCTCTTCGTGCCATGCAGACTATGCAGATGACTTGAAACACTCTGTACAAGAGAAAGATGAAATCATATGTAAGGCAATGAAAAACAATTTAATGACAATTTAATTTATAATTCATCATATTAAAATTAAATTACCGTCATATCTGGGTTTGGATGCTCTACTGCACCTGAAGCAACCTCTACATTCTCTGAATCAATCTACACAAACAAAACAAAAAAAGTTGAAATTAGATGCACAAGTCTACAATTAAAAATGATTTAATTGAAATTAATTTATAATTTATCATATTTTAATTGTACCATATCCATAGGTTGTGCACCCTCTTCTGTAGGACATGTTTGTACATTCTCAACTACTAGATGTGTCACATGCTATAAAAGAAAAAGAATTTAAAACATGTATTAGCTCAAATTATATTAATATTCAATTTGAAATTTAAAATTATTTAGTTATATATTCACAATATATAATTTATAATTGAATTTAAATATAATAAAAATTTTAAATTACCATTTGATTTGGAGCCTGCTCCACATGCCCTCCTCGAGGTGTAACTATGTCTGGGCTAGGGTTGAAAGTCGCACTAACAAAGTCCTACAAGATCAAAGTTAAAGCATGTACATACTTGAATTAGGTAAATATATATATATATATATATATATATATATATATATATATATTCAAGTTTGCACATTTTGTGTAGAAATTTATTTAAACAACCTAAAAATCAGAGGCCTCATGAGTAACCGCAGAATCTAATGTTTGCTCGATGCCAATTCTGATTGTGGTATCAACCTAGACAAACATGTAGACACATGTAACACAAGCTTATAATATTTTCAAGTGTACATGCACATTTCATATATATAGTGAATTAAAAATTCATAATTGTAACTATACTAATGTAAGTTAAACAATTTATAATATAGATGTACCTGCCCCTAGTCTATGATGACCAATAGTGGAGGAGTGCTCGACAACCCTCGGGTTGAATCGACGTGGAAGCCGATTGACTCACCTAAAACAACATTAATATTTCAAACATATATGTTATTCTATTATAAATTTAAAACTCAAGTTAAAAATCATTTCATTTATAATTTAAAAAATTGAAATCAAAATACCCCATAAGGGTTGCCGATTAGGACTGGTATCGATGTATGTACTCATGGAATGAATGATTGCCCCATCATTACTATAGTATGTACACCAAACAGTTTGATTGTTAAAATGTATTGCAAACTTTACTTTGATATATACATTCATCAAAATTCTTATAAAATGAACGTGTAGATGCATATTTATACCTGTGTACCAGTGTCCTCAGGATGTTCGCCTCTTGTAAGAAACTCTACAAATGAGCTGGTGTGACCAAATGAACCACCAGAATCTCCACGTCCACCCGAACTAGGTGTGGCCTGATCAGGTCCATAGCATAGTTGATGGCAATTGGTACATACATGTGGGACGGGCCTCGACACTCATGGAGTGGTACTCAGACCAGCTCCATAGAACACTCCTCCATCATCATCTCTATGCTCCCCACCCACTATTGTAGAAGCATGCTGATCAAGGTCTCCTATGAGTGTACTAAGGGAACCTGATGTCAAGAGCATAGATCGATGATGCATAGGTGCAGAAACGGGAGGACCAGGAGCAACAACAAGGGGTTGTGCATGCACAGGGTGTTGGGGATCAACCCTTGCCCCTAACCTCTGTTGTGGCATGCCGCCACCAACACCCTGAAATGATTTAAAATCAAAATAATTGGGCTTGTTCCCCATACCAAACTCTACATATAATTTCCTCAAAAAATACAATGGGCACTCCCAATTAGCATGTGGGGGACTATCAAAAACCATATACCATCGATCCCAAAAATGTGCACTCATCTGTGGATGTATGCACCACCACATGGATATTCTAGATTTGTTCACAGGAATGGGTTGTCGAGTAATGGGGTCGAGAAAGTAGGGGGCTAGGTGGGCTTTCATTATTTTAAGGTCTAATATTTCTTTATAAGAGAGACCATCAACATAAAATTGTCTCATTTGTTCTCTATCTCGTATATGCCTATCTAAATTAGAATCAATGGTCTTGATGGTATCCACAACATTTTGCATTGCAGATGCAAAACATCTAACATTGGGTGGAATCAATGCTTGACTCTGCATAGCATTGATTTGATTATGTATTGATGCAACTTGATCATTTATGCGTGCTTGTAAGCGAGCCTCATCAGATGCAACAAGTTGTGGAGGTGGAGGTGGAGGTGGAGGTGGCTGAGCTGGTGGATTGATGATATCATCAATATTAAATTCATCCATGATATGAGATATAAGTGTGCACCTGCATTAAATTATACTAAATTAACATACAAACTTAAAAAATTACAAGAAATAGTTAAATTTGAAACACACATGCAAATTTGTTTAAATATGATACATGCATGCATATATTAAGATCATATAAAATTGAAACACACATATACATTGATTGAACTTGATCAAGTAAACTATGTACATACATTTAAAATAAAAAATACCATGCATTTAACATACATACATTTAA
>VCHN02000892.1:0-28126 GCA_007115665.2 Sequoiadendron giganteum
AGAATTTACTAAAAATAGTAAATTCTTGAAGGTGCTCAAAATGCCGAACCGAAACCACCAACGCGAAGCTCTCAAAAAACCCAGAAGGAATCCGAAATCCAAGTTCAACATTTCCAAGTGCAAGCTCCGCAAAAAGACGAAAGCATCCTCCAAGAAGTTTGGAAACCCTGATTCGAGCTTCTGCTTAGCCTACAAGTTCCCAGAATAAGGCTAAATCCAAATGAAAAGCATAGGGCTAAATTGGGGACATTACAGTCCGCCCTTCCCAAAATTGCTTGTCCTCAAACAATGCCACCACAACTCTAGAAAAATTAAGACTGATCCATACCAAAACAAGTATGATCCCAGGTTCCCAATTCCGTCTCAAGAAAAACCCACCATGCCGATGCTGCACCACTCTGATCACATCAGTGAAAACATCATACCAATGCTGCACTAACCTTTCTTGAGTCTCCAAAGTGTTACCATCCCAGATACTCAAACTCCACATAGTAACAAACGAAGCCCTGATAGCAAATGTGACATCTTCAATTCTTCTTGTGAAGAGGAAAGCAATCCTTTGCAAGAGCTCAACAAACTCATGATCATGTCTCCTCATGGAGCTTCTATGCATCAACTGAATTATACTGACACCATCATGAAGACTTCTAATCACTCTTACAGTTCCAACTCCAAGAATCTCAGAATGAAAAGCCAAAGCATGTGGAAGTTCACTGTCCCGAACCAATATAGCAAAGAAACTATCAAAATTTGTCTCACAAACCCCCATAAAGTGAACTCCGAGAATATGATAGTTGTGAAGAAACAAATAATCTCTGTTGTTCAAGGCTAAAGTCAGCGAAATGCAATTTGATTTTAGTACTTCACACAAGGAAAAACAGCAGCACCAAAGAAATTCCCAAGTGTGAGTGTATGAGATGAGCAAGGAGTTGCAAGATAACACTTCAAAATTGGTAGGAAAACACACTAGAGCAATCTCCAACTGAAAACTACCACTTCTTTGATCGGAAGTGAGGAACCAACTCTCTTGAATGAGAGAGACTTCATATGTAAGGTGGCTGGTCCGCCTCAACCCAGCAAGATCGGTTCTCCAAATTTGCTTTTGCCTTAGCCAAGGATCACTCTCAAAAGCCACCAACCGTTCCTCTCTCCAATCCAGACTCAAAATTTCCCTCCAATCCACTTGTTGATGAACAAATGGGGCCATCAAGTGGTTGGTAAAGGAAAGGACCACACCCAAAGGTCTGAAAATTTGATCACTACTCCACCAAAAGTCTTTTCCACAAGCCATAAACTCCATCCACCTATGTTGAGAATCCCAAGCATGGACACCCAACTGAAAAATATTTTCAACACACTGCCAAGAAATCACAATGCGTTTCCAAGTGCTAGTGAGAACCAAGTGCATTCTCACGAAACTGGTGTCCCCTTGAAGCTCAACCTTGAAAGCTTCAACCATATTGGAGTATGAAACATAGAATGACTTCAGATTCAACTCCCAAAACTGACTAGTATGAGCCCAAACATCATTCCACCCAAAGGATGGATTGTCAAGAGTGCAAACACCAAGTTTTGGTTCGTCATTCTCCCATTCCTCTTGCGTAGTAGGTCTGAAATCATCACTCCTTGCTGCTGTAATGAAGTTACCAGCAGCTACCAAGACTTGTCTCATCAACATCTCGATGTCATAGATGTTGAAATTACCTCGCTTTGACACCTCCCATATGGAATCTTCACCCTTGAGCCCACTTATGCATTCATTACTAACCAACAGACGTGGCACTTCCTCATGGAGTGATATCAAAGCATCCAAGCACTGAGAACCAAGCTCAGTCTCATTCTCCGTTTCATCTTCCATTTCATAGAGAGGATTGTCAAAAACTTGAAAGTCATTCCTTTCATCTTGCTGCTCCAAACCAGCACATGCAACTTCTGATTTTCTTGAGATGCTTTCAAGATCAAACTCCTCTTGAAGACAATCAAGCCCTCCAATCACTTGCTTGATTTCTTCAGCTCTTTGTGCACCCTCTTGCTCCTTGAAGAATTTGAAGTTAGTAAACTGGTCTTCAACCTCCGTTAGAGCCAACTGAGTTTTTCCCAACATGTCCTTTGTTGTTTCGAGCTCCAAAATGAGCTCATCAATCATACTCTCATTTTCATGAAAAGAACAAATGGTCTTCTTTGCAACTTCAAAAGCATAATCTCGTTCTTCAATCGAGTGCACGTACTCGGACTTCAAGGTCTCCAAAGAATCTCTGATAAGTTGCAATTTGGGAAGAGCAACTTCATCTGTCACTCCTCTACGTCTCTCTTCAAGCTGAGCCTTCCAGTAAAGCTCTTCAACCAAGCTATGTGTGCGGTCAAACAGGGATAGAGCTTGCACTTCCTTGTCAAAATTTACCTTGCAGTGATCTTCGTGCTCATGAACATGCAAGGATGGCGAATTGCTGATAGGCTGCAACTGAAAATCAGAACCTTGCCCCTTGTCTTTGCTGCCCTCAATGCTGCTCCAACATCCTTGTACTTTACCACCAACATGCGGAAAATGCTCAATGCCATGGAGATGATCATTCTCCATGATTTCTTCGACTCTATTTTTGCAATCAACTTCTTGAATGGAAAAATCAGACTTGTGTTTGTAAACCTCTTTAACTCTTTCCTCTTCAAGAGCCATATGGTCTTCCAGCTCTTCTTCTTCAAAGACAACTTTCATTTCAATGGCTACCTCATAGTTTGCAATGCAATATGATTTTTGTTCTTCATCCGGGTCAAAGGGAAATTCATCCCACAATGGTTCTCTTTCATACCTTGGTGCCAACACCCCCGGATCCCAATTGCTAGTGGGCTGATTTGAATGATCAACTAGGAAAAACTTATCATGCTCCCTTTGTGGTGATGACTCTTTGAATAAGTCAAGTCCCACATCACTTAAGCTGATAATATCAAAATTGTTTCTCTCCCATGGCTTAGCTTGCTGCTCAAACCAAATGTCACCACCATAGTGAAATGAAGAATCTTCATTGCTTGTTGTTTTGTAAACTTCACCGTCATTATCTTCACCATGAGGAAGTATTATGCTGATATCTTCGTGTAGAACTTCTTGAGAAGTTGGGACAGCAACTTGAAGAGAATCCATCTTTACCAAGTCGTCAACATGATCCGGTATGGACTCTTTGGAATCATCTTTGTCATCATGACCACTAATCTTTCCTATATCTTGCTCTAATTTCTCCAAAAGTGGCTTCAATTTCTCCTCACATTGATTAAACAATCCCTTAATCAGCATAGCAGCCATAGGGGAACCCTCTTCTTCATGTTCATATGCGTCCAAGAGGAAGGATTGGACAATAGGTGGAATTTCATCAGCCTCATTAATAGTGAGAACAAGAATATTATTCACAGCTGCAATAACATCCTTTTCCTGTTTGCTCCAAGTGGATATGAAGAGGTAACGGAACAAGTGATAAATCTGATCATGCATTTCCAAGTCTAATAGCAAGTTACTTATCCTGAGATCTGAAAATGTTTTTAAGATAGCAACCTTTCTAGAAAATAGACCACTTCCAGTTTCATCAAGATCTTGGAAACTTTCAACAATTCTATGAAGAATCTTCTTCATAGTTTCATCATCATAAGGCATCAAAGGAATCACAATTCTCATCAACTCCATGAAGCAAGAAGTAATCAGCAGCTTGGTTTCTTCATTTGGATGTCCCAGCCAATAGGGCTGAATTAAAAGGTGAACTGCAGGTGATAATGCCAACTGTATCCATTCAGAAGGTGACTGCTTCACCTGTCTCAAACATTGTTCCAATATTTGAAGATTATTCTTTTCATCTTCCCTCGACTTACATTCTTTGTCAAGTCTATTTCCGGTTGCAAAAAGTGTTTGTTCTAGCTTTATCTCTTCTCTGTTAGCCATGTTTAACTGCCACTTCTAAACTGAGTTGAACTCTGTTCTGACCTCTGGTGTAGAACTGATTTCTCTGTCATTCAACTGTCAACTGAACTCTGTCTTTTCCACAGGATGGCAGGATCTTAGCTCTGATACCACTGAAATATACCAAGCCAAATTTTTTGCTTTTTCAATTACAACAAGGATAGCAGCAGTACACAATCGTTAGGGTTAGCATTTAAAACCAAAGGATGCTGAAATAACTCGACGTCAAGCATGTGCTTTCCAAACCGAGACGGAGTGGGAGCTACCATATGACGGAGATGTTAAAGATGCTGAATTAACTCGACGTCAAGAATGTGCTTTCCAAACCAAGATGGAATGGGA
Organism: Sequoiadendron giganteum; assembly: GCA_007115665.2. Taxonomy (NCBI): domain Eukaryota; kingdom Viridiplantae; phylum Streptophyta; class Pinopsida; order Cupressales; family Cupressaceae; genus Sequoiadendron; species Sequoiadendron giganteum. Next base: position 4,283 of record VCHN02000892.1, read on the forward strand.
GCTACCATATGACGGAGATGCTAACTATGCTGAAAGTAAACTCAACACCAAGTATGTGCTACCCAATTCCAGAGTGGAAATGAGGCGACCATATGGCGGAGATATACAGAAATACAATGCAGCTTCAGAATGTAAAGTAAGATTAAGAGAAATGCTGACAGTACTACTGTTCAGCTTACAAAATATCAGAAGATGCCTGCAATAAACAAGATTAGAAGCTCTCCACTGCTGCAGTAATAGATATGATCATTCCAAGGTTAATTATGACCTTCCAGATACAACTCTTCACCAAAATACAGATTACTCAAGACTGATATAACAGAACAGCAACGTAATATGCATAACCAACAACCCTAGAATCCACTAAAATGCTCACAACTCACTCAATACTTGCCAGAATGACATGAGACCTGATGCAAACGAAAGCTATAATGATGGCAATGAGGACTAGACCAAGAAACAACTAACAAATCGAAGTATTCTTTTTTCTAAACATTTGCCAGGCAGACCAGAATGGTGCGGCCAATAGAGAGAAGCGATTTTGCTTTTAAAAAATAAACACTCAATATTAAAATCTGAATCTTTGCAAGAAGGGTCGCCCCTATCAAGGAAACTCAATGAATCAATACCCAGAACGACTGTATTTTTATTTTCAGATTTATGAGTGAAACTACAGATTCAGCTTGACTTCAGCAACTTCAAAATGAGACTGAAATGCAAATCTAGAACTCCAAAAATGCAAGATACTCAACTGAAATGCAAGACAAACCTATTACAAACTATCTCTCAACTAGTTGCTATCTTTCAAGCAAGAAGAAGAGCCAAGCTAGGAGGCATTCATTCCTCGAAGCAATCCCAAAGCCATTCCGGCAGCATAACAATATCATAAAACATAAGATAATCCAAAAGAAGAGAAGGAACCTCCTTTATAGAATGAAGAGAAGACTCTGGAGGCTTCTAGAAAGTGTGCCCTAATCCCAAGCTGCTTTTAGGTTTAATCTTTGACCAAAACTCTTTCTTCAAAATGGCGTACCTTCCTTGAGAGATATAAATCACTTCTCTTTTTTTAAATAAAATATAAACTCCTTCAAATAGGCGTCCATTTTCCCTTGAGCAATTATAAACTTTAGGAATATAAAAATATTTCCTTCATGAGAAAATACCCCTCAAAGTCCCCTTCTTTAAAACAACTGTTAAGTTATATCACTAGGCCAAGGGTATTTTTAAAATAAAACATTTTGACTCAAAATAACTTATTTCTCCAAAATGAACCCCTTAAGCCAAAAATGAGAATTGCCCAATGAACTGCTAGAAGAGGAAAGTCGACTGAGCTGATGCTGACTGGATCACTGCTAAAAATAGAATTTACTAAAAATAGTAAATTCCTGAAGGTGCTCAGAATGCCGAACCGAAACCACCAACGCGAAGCTCTCAAAAAACCCAGAAGGAATCTGAAATCCAAGTTCAACATTTCCAAGTGCAAGCTCCGCAAAAAGACGAAAACATCCTCCAAGAAGTTTGGAAACCCTGATTCGAGCTTCTGCTTAGCCTACGAGTTCCCAGAATTAGGCTAAATCCAAATGAAAAGCATAGGGCTAAATTGGGGACATTACATGCCCCTTCTAATCTGACTTTGGAGACTTCTATGGTGACACCCTGATCTTCTTATGACCTTGCAAACAGTTTGGAGGCATTCTATGGTGTTTGGATGACATTTTCGGGTAGTGTGCCATTGTGGTAGTTTGCTGTTTGTGGGTTTCAGACCTGCAACTTTTCATATCAGACCACTACAGCAGTATATCAGACCTGATATATCTTCATTTACTCATGTCTTGTGATGAATACTTGCTTAAATGTTGCAAAGTTAGTTTATTTGAATAGTGGACTTTCATTTGGGATTGATTATTAGATGTTTTAGACATACTTTGCAGTTGTATAGTAGATTTGTAATTGTTAGTATCATTTTGTATTGAGCTCACATTGTAACATTGTATTCAGTGATTTTAGCTCTTATTTGGATTGATACTAACCCCATTGAATAAGTGCCATCCCCATTTTCCCACTAGATAAGTGTGTGATTTCATATTCCATTGAAGAAGTGGCTGCTAGTACTTACCCCATTGCATAAGTGGTCCTTATTTGCACTCACTGCTGAAAAGCAGAAGAGTTCTTCATTTTCAGTTGTACCCACTACATAAGTGGTTTCTTTCAGTACTACTCACCCCACTAAACAAGTGGTTTCTTTCCAACATTGCAATGTAAACCTTGCCACCGTATGCTCTCACCTTTCCCACATTGGGATCTAGGTGATCAGAAAGTGGAACGTAGTTTATTACAGTTGATTATCTTTGATTATGATGTTAACACTAACAAGTTGCAAATTTTGAAAAAATTTGGGGTGGTTTATTACACGTTTCCTCAAAATCAATGACTTCGACTTGAGCATATCCTTTGCACACTAACTTTGCTTTATTCCTCACAACTTCACCATCCTCATTTAGTTTATTTTGGAATACCCACTTAGTGCCAATTACATTTTTATCCTTAGGTCTTGGGACAAGTTCCCAAGTTTCATTATTTTCAATTAGATTCAACTCCTCTTCCATGGCACTCACCCAGTGCTTGTCTTCGCTTGCTTCCATAAAGTTTTTGGGTTCAATCTTAGAAAGCAATGACAAATTTGGATGTTCTTATGTAATAGCCAATCTTCTCCTTGTTTAGATTTTTGCATCTTTGCCACCGAGTATTAGATCTTCCGAATGATTCTTTTGGAAAATTCTAGATGGTGTCTTAGGTGCCTTTGATGGTGTTTTTGAGTTCCTTTGCTCAACTTCCTCATGTTCAATATCTTCCTCCACTTCTTCTTTACAACTTTCTTCTTGATAATCAACTTCTTCTGCCATTTTTCTTTCATGATATTCATCTACTCGGACATTTGCACTTTCAATATTTTTATGCAACCTTTTATTGTAACATATGTAACCTTTGCTTCTTGAAGAGTATCCAAGGAAAATACCTTCATTTTCCCTAGAGTCAAATTTTCCCAAGTCTTCCTCATCTCTTCTTATATAACATTTACTCCCAAATACTTTGAAATATTTTATTTTACCCTTCCATAGTTCACATGGTGTTTCGGAATTGTTTACTCTAATTTGTCCCTGTTTTAGAATGTAGACCACCATATGAACCGCTTCTCTCCAAAAGGTTTTTGGTACCTTCAACTCATTTGACATGGTCCTTGCCATTTCTTTGACCGTTCTTATTTTCCTTTCCACTACTCCATTTTGCTATGGAGTCCTTACGATAGAAAGATGTCTTCTTATACCGTGTTGTTCACAAAATTCTTCCAATTCGTTTGAAGCGAGCTCTCCTCCTCTATCTGATCTCAAACATTTGATTCTAACACCGGTTTCATTCTCAACTAAGGCTTTCAATGCCTTAAACTTTTCAAAGCTTCAAATTTCTCATTCAAAAATTTAACCCAAGTCATTATGAAAAGATTATCAATTAACAACATGAAGTAACTCTCACCCTACATACTTTGTCCTAGTTGGCCTACATAGGTCAATATGGATAATTTCCAAAGGTTTAGACATAGAATACGCCTTTGTCTTGAAGCTCACCTTTGCTTGCTTCCATATAGGCATTGCTTGCAAATGATATTTGAGGGCTTCAAAATCTTTGGCATATCTCTCATTGCCTGCTTGTTGCTAATTTTGACAAGATTATCAAAGTTTATCTGTCACATCAAAAATGTACAACTTAAAACACATCAAAATCATCCATACCTACAACCCAAATTGTAGCTCCAATCTATAGCACAATGATGATCTCTGTATGAAACCACACTAGCTAGCTAGGGGGGTTTTCATCCCCAAAACCAACAACTCCAAGAGAGTTTTTGTCCTCAAGAAGCTTTGAAAGAACTCAGGCCCATTCCAACAACATAACAATAGCATTCATAAGTCTAACCTCACAAATGAGAGCCCATATCCTCTTTATATAACTTTTTGGAGGGAAACATTCATCCTTTAAAATTACAATTCCAATATTCACCTAAATGACCTTTTAGAAATAACATTAATATTTGAATGTGCAAAATATTAATGTGCAAAAAGGCCCCCCATGACCTAGGCATCCAACTTTGAGCCCACTTTAACACCTTTTTAAAGAGATATTACATTTAAGTTGTCACTATTAAATTTTAACATTAGAAACTTGAGTGAATATTTAAATTATTTTACCCCAGTTGTGGAAATAGTATAGAAACCAAACCATGATCATACCAACATGATACTGAAGACTTGGGATGATGATTGGAGGCAACTTGGTGACTTCTAAAAATAGACTTTTCCACCAAGAAGTTTGGAGAGCTCTCAAAAGGTCCAAAATCAATTTTGAAAGTGTCATGAGGATCCACATCACCAACTGAGCTCATTGGCAAGAATAACACCGCCACAATATTGAAGTTGTGCTCTCCAAGAACTTTGGAGTTCCCCTTTACTCACCAATTAGCCTATGGGAAACTCGGAAATAGGCTAACCATCCACTCACTGATTATACTCACAAAGGGGACATTACATTCAGAAAGTTTGAAATATCCCACATAGGATATTTGCTATTTTTTTTATTTTAGGGTTTTGATTTCTGCCCTAATTTTTTGATTTCCAAATCTGATCCAAAGCCCTAGTTTCTGCAATTCTGATTTTTTGTTTCAATTCTAATCAAACACTTATAACAGCCACATAACATGCTAAAAACATCACAACAATCATACAAATACATGTGCCAAAATCATAGTTGAATTACACAATGATTCAACACCAAAATGATAGGAAACTTAGATCAGAAATCTCTTGTCATATATCAAAAATATAAAGTCTTCAAATACATCATATAACATGGGAAAAAATGCCAAACATGCCCAACTATAACTTGTTATAAATCCTAGGGTTTATAAATACCAATTTACATGCAAATTTGACCTCCAAATGATGAAAAGGGACCCCCAAGGCGTGGCACTCAAACTTAGGATTTAAAAACCCTATGATAATGAATCTCCACAACACCAAAGGCTGATTCAAATGGGCACACAGGTCTGATATATTCACTAATCCAAGAATGATGTCAATGATGCCAAATGGATGCAACAAAAACCACCTAAATTTCCTCCAAAGGTAAGTGCTCAAAAGGAAGGATGAAACCCTATCCACAAGCACCAATTTACAATCTTCAACAATGTTGGAAGAGGACTGATCTTCTGTTGTACCTAACTAAGTATATTTTCCAAACCCTAGCAGCCAAAAATATCCACAAATTGCCTCAAAGATGAGGATGCTTCACTCCTAGAAGGTAGCACTCAAACCCTAGGGCCAAACCCTAGTCAATATGCCTCCAAAACTCGCCAACAAATCCTTCTTCAAATCTGCTATGAATATCTGATATAGAAATCTGCTCCTTTGAATTCTGCAACAACTTATTCCATGAAGCTCCAAATCTCCAAATGGATCAATAAAGCTCAATTGTGAATCTGGAATGAATCCACCCAAAAAGGCTGAATGGGTTTTTGTCCACACAGCCGTTCTACCCAAGGGTTTCAATCCTAAGGCACGCTGAACCTGCAAACACAAGCTCTCTCAAAAAATCTAATAAAAGATGTCAAAACCAAGATATCCAAATGACTTGCTCTCATCTTTTTTTAAAGACTCAGCTGAGTCTTCTAGAAAAATCCAATATAACCTCCTCCAACTTCTAGAAGAACACTTTATCTAATAAAGTGACTTTATAACGTTAAATAAAGTCACTTTACAATATTTAATAAAATGACCTTGTAATATGTATTATTTTTTATTTGTCATTTTAATTAAATTAATAAAAAATAAAGTGTTACACCCCGCAAATTGTATATTTACTATTTTAGAAATCCTTAGAGCATTTTGATTGTAAGGAGAATTTTCAATGAATAAAATATGTTGAACCTTGTTATCAATTTGAGAATCTTTTTACATAATATGATTGACTTATTTTGTATTCTTGATTGATGTTATTCTTGGATAAAACAATGCATAGAGGAGAGTAATTAGTCTTGTTTTATACTTGATTTATATATACTGCAAATGTTACGAGCAAGTAACTATTGTGGTTTTGTGCCAATGGATGCAAGAACAGGAACTATTCCTCCAGCTGGAGGGGAAACATCACTCCGGAGAGGAACTTGGTCAGCTAAACGGTAAAGTTCATCATATGAGCATACACACACTTCACTAAGGGTTATAGGAACTAAGTCACATTGAGTGGTCTTAATAAGTCATCCTTAGGCTTAGGAATTTTGGATTACTTCTTTATGCTTTATGAGTGGTGTTACTTGTTGACTGACTTACTATTCTGTGAACCTTGAATGTGAAATGTGAACTAATAAGAGTGGTATAGACAGGATGTATATGCGTATACATGTACCACTCATATGTACGTAACAGCAGGTATGACATATCGATACATATGTATGATGGGCAATTATTATGCCATACACATATGTCGACATGGCATACATACGAATACGTATACATGGCTGGCACACCTATAAACATATGCACACTAGCTATAATGTTGTTATAACGTTATATTGATGCCTGGAATTTACAGTTAAACATATATATACATGTTTGTACAAACACGTGAATTAAGGGTGTGATGACTGGCCTGTAATACACGTATTTGGATAATTAAATACAAATATGTATAGATATATTTAAATGTAAATGTTGAATGTGTTTATAAATATATTTAATATAAACATTATTATAGTTTTACCTATAATAAAATATATAGATATATCTATAGTAATATTAAATATTATATAGATATATACATATATTTAAATAAGGTAAATAAAACTATAATAGATTATATTGAATATAATGCAAAATATATAATTCATATTTATAATAATCATTACCTTTGAAATAATTTGACTTGTATAGTCTTTTGGCAAATGAAATACATTTACCATAAGTAAGAAAGTATTTTCGATTTCCATAGTCTATTGGGAAAATAAGTTGGAAATATCATGTGAATTTAAATGGTAAAAAATATAGTCTTTTTAAAAGATTTAAAACAAATGCATTTTAAAACTTTGGTTAAAGTGAAAATCGCGGATTTCCATATGAGGATAAATGCGAACAGTAGAAATGGCCGAAATAGAGAATGGAATGAAACCACAGGCAGCTCCTCCTAGCGCAAGACTTGGTCGCAATTTTCTGAGACTCCATTCCGTGAAAACGTGAAGAGTTACCCGCCATTGTTCATTAGTCACGCCATTTTTGGGAGACACCTGTAGGTGTCAATCCGCCTTTCTTATCAAATGGAAGTTTGAATTTTTCTCTGAACTGCTAGAAGTCGATTCACCTCTTAAAGCTATGAGTAAGTATGGAAATTCGCCACATTTCATTTTGAAATATTCAAAGAGTAGTCCTGTCATTTTACATGCCTGCAAGAGTGGAAATTGTTGGGCTGAGGACTCTATAAATAGCCGCCCAATTCATTTATCAAGAATCACTTGCAAATTCCGAATTTTCTTTTGAGAGAAGCTACAACTTGTCTTTGCTATATTTCATTTGTTAGAACCAAATATTGCCATTGTTGTAGAAGCATTGAAAGCCAATTTTATATATATCCCATCGCGATATCTGAGAGATTGTAGTTTTTAATGGCTGCCTTACCTTTGAAATACTCTACTCATGCTGTGAAAAGTATCTGGAAAAGACTGAGAAGGACTGTAAAGGAAGAGCAGAAGCTACTGACTGAACTCATTTGCAGCAAGGGAAACAGGCATGAGAAATGTCTTTTAATACTTCTGTAATTTGAATTAAAATGAGTTTACTTGCTTAGATTATGCTTTGCATTATGTTATGAAGTAGGAAAGGAAAGTGTTAGAAAGATTCTGTTTTCTAAGAAATTATGTTAAAATGGTATAGCTTGACTACATAGGGAAGCTTGTTGGAATGAAAGAATTTGTTTTATAGTGAAAGCATGTTAAATTGGGAATAGCTTAATTTTATTAGAAAAGGCTTATTAAATTGGGTATAGCTCGTTTTATAGTGAAAGCATGTTAAATTAGGAATAGCTTAATTTCATAGAAAGAGCTTGTTGAAAAGAAAAGCTTAAATTCATAGGAAAAGCTTGTTAAAGGAATAGCATGAAAGGGAAATGTTTGAATACCGTTTAATAGAAGTTATATTATGAATTGTATTATTTAAATACTGCTTGATCTCCTTATATAAAGGAAAAAAAGGAACTAGTTATTATTTACTAGGTCGAGGACGGAATCCAGTACCAAGGTAGTCTAAAGCTTTAAAGTTAAATAGGTTAACTAGGGAAAGCTATGTACTCCATGGATAAAGGATTCCATGTTAAGAGTTACCAGAGGGACCCTTGTTGACTGTATTCCATTTCCTGTTTAAGTAGTTGATGTAGGAAGTCTAGGGTGATTCACTACCTACAGAAAGGACTCAACCTACGCATAGGATAAGACAGCCTTAAGTCAAACTGAACCTGACTTAGTGCAAGTGATAGATGACCGTCAGTTTGAATACTACCGAAACACTTTGGCCAAAGTAGTGTAGTATACCTAACATCCACTTAGACTGTGAGACGATTACACTATCAGTTCACAATAATCCAGGTTACATGCTAGATTGAGATTGTGAGGGCACAAGGATTTAGTTATGTAGGATTACACACTATGCTCAGTTGGTCATACAGAACCAGTTACCCAACCAATCTCTTCGTAGAAGGGAGGGTCGTCTACTTAACAGTAAACGTGCGGGGGACCGCAATATAAGTCCATGGTTGGCGAAAAAGCACCTGAGTGATGTTTCTCCTCCACAGAAGACTTCTGATGAACCAAGGTTTGAAACGGAAGATCCTGGACAATTTTATTCCTATTTGCTCAAAAGCTTCCGAGCTATGATTGAAACTTGTAAGATTCTTACTTTGTTATTCAATTGAAAGAAAAGAAATTATGAAGTGCGGACTCTATTATTTACTTGGAAAAGAGAACAATGATGTATTATGTCAATTATTTCTTTATGATGAAATGTTGCATTAGAATGAAAAGAAAAGTTTATTTACTTTGTCATTATGAATATCTTTCCTCGTATCTTATTAGCTAAAGTAGAAAAAAAAAATTGTTTACCCAGTTTTGGGGTTGTTACATGTGGTATCAGAGCTACCAGGTTTAGCTCTGGAACCTATGAGTTCACCAAATTTTCCTTTTCCAACATTACCTAATGTTGTGAAAATTCTTGTGTCAGGATGGTACGTGTTAGATTAACGGCAAGAAAGTCCGTGATCGGAAACGAACGCTACCTAAAGGCCAAGAAGGAAAAGGAGGCAATTGTGAAGACAATTAAAGGAACTAACTACGACAACGCAGTTTGGTTAAGTGACATAGAAACCTTCAGCCACGCACTTTCTCGAATCCATGGTGAGAAGAGAAAGATGAAACTGGAGGCTGTGTACAACTACCTTCCCTCTGTTGCACCTAAAGAATCTGAACCCTTGTCTCTATCCAGAGATATGCCATATGAAGAAAGCTCCAGCCCGGCCTTCATATTTAGGGATCCTAGAGTCCTTCCAATGGCGGAAGTTATTATGATATCTTCAAGTAAAGAGTCTGAGGGATACACACCAAGGACCCCGCCAATGGAGAAACGGTCTCATGAACAAATGCCTGCGAAAGGCATAGACCATAAAGAAGAGGAACACTTAAAGGACACTACATCCCGAATGTATGTATCAGACAATAAATCTGAGGGTTACTATCCGTTTTGGGATAGGAAAGATCGGATTAGAGAAGAACTAAATGAAAGAGAACTTCAATTTTCTCAATCTGTAGGGTACACACCTCTTAGCTATGTATCCGAGAGTGAATCGGAAGGGTATTCACCCCTTGACTATCTGAATAGTCATTCTACGTAATTTTGTGGATTCTTTGAAATCCTCCTATCTATAAATAAATTGAGTTTATCTACCAATCAAAATGTCAAATTTTGTGTGAAAACATTTGTTTGTATGAAATGGTGTTTGATTATATGTTTACATAAATAGTAAAGTAAAAGTTAGTCTAACTTGAAATTAAAATTTCAGGTTATAACTTCTTTAATCTATGGTTCAAGTATACGAAAGAAATCGAAATAAATCCAGAGCAAATCAGCAAGAAGAATTGACACCATCTGAGATGGAAGCTAAGTTAGACCAGATATTGGCTAGACTAGCCAACCTTGAGCAGGAAAAAGCTAAGGATAAAGGGGAAAAAGAAATAACTATAGAGGAGTTAGAAGAAAGTTCTTCACACCATGAAGAAAGAGAAAAGTCTCCTACTAACTCTATGGATAGAAACAAAAAGATGATATCCCAAGAATTGACAAGGGATATGAAAAAGATTTATCCACCCAAGTTCGATGGAACTGCTGGGGGTGATGAAGCCGAAGTATGGCTTGTCCAAATGGAAAAGTACTTTGAAATCCGGGATTACGATGAAGTTACCAAGGCTGTTTGGGGAGCCTACCAGTTAGCTGGAGAAGCATCTAATTGGTGGATGAACAAAAAGTTGAAGCTCAACATAAGTTCATGGAAGTTAACTTGGAATGAGTTTGTAGAAATCTTCCGTAACCGGTGGTTACCCCAACTGTATTATGATCAGAAACTGTCCGACTTCCAGGAGCTGAAACAAGGAACCATGACGGTTCACAAGTATTGGGAGAAATTTACTCGTCTTATCCGCTATGTGCCCATTTATCTCAAGGATGAACAATTCCGTATACGGAAGTTCATTCTAGGTTTAAATCATCAGATAGGAAGGGAGGTTGACATGCATGGTCCAACCACTATGGACCTAGTGTATGAGAAAGCTATCCGACAAGAGTAGAAGCTTAGGGCAGATTCCTACCATCAGGATAGGAAGGATCAAAGGAAGGACAATAATGCGGGCAGCAAGACATCATCTAGGAAAGAAGACTCCACTTTCACCTCTAGAAAGCAAAAAGGGAAGCGATCTCGCTTCAATGGAAAAGATTTCAAGGGAGACCGAAAAAGGAGTGACAACACCAACAAGAATGGTAATGGAACAAGCAAGTCCGGGGTAATTCCTGAAAAGAAAGGACCAAGGGCTGGATTTTTTTATCTGTAAGGGAGAACACTATGCAAGTGAGTGCCCTAATAAAACTTCTAGTTCTCAGTCTCTAGGAAATGCTTTGCCTTTGCAGCAGGTAATGTTCCAACAAAGGATTCATGCTGCAGTGGACGATCGGCAGGCGGACTATCAAATCACTCTGATCGAAGTTCAAGGTAACCTTTTTGGACTACCTATTTCTGTTTTAATCGACACTGGTGCAACTGAAAGTTTCATTTCACCTAAGGTAACTAGGCAATTGTCTAGGAAAGCAGGATACATGGAAAAGACATGGAATGTTGAGTATGCAAACCAAACAAGAGCAAGGGTTGACCAATGTCTATTTGAGGCTAGGTTAGAATTACCCAACTTTGCCACTGAGGTTAACCTTTATGTCGCAACTCAAGGGTCCTATGATGTAATCCTTGGAATGAATTGGCTGTGGAGACATAGGGCTATTGTAGACTGCCAAGCCAAGATAGTAAGATGCCTTGATGATATAGGAAACCATGTAGAAATCCAAGGGATACCAAGGGAAGTGACTGTTCGGCAAATCACAGCAATGCAGCTGGTGAAAGCCAAAAAGAAAGGTTGTCAACTTTTTGCAATCAAGATTGAGAAACTAGGGCAAGCAGACGGAAACTCTGTGTTTCAAAGTCCTCCAAAACTTGAAGATGGAGAAGTGGAAGAAACAGGCAGATCGGATATGGAGAAGTATCCTATCTTAAGAGACTATGTTGATGTATTTCCAGAGGAACTACCAGGTCTTCAACAGAAGAGAGTGTTCGATTTTTCAATCGACATTGTACCAGGATCTGAACCGGTATCTAAGGTACCGTACAGGATGACTACAACTGAGCTCATGGAATTGAAGACACAGTTGGATGAATTGTTGTCCAAAGGATTAATACAACCTAGCGTATCACCATGGGGAGCACCAGTAATATTTGTCAAAAAGAAGGATGGTACATTACGTTTATGCATCAATTATCGATTGCTAAACAAAGCAACGGTAAAGAACAAGTACCCGTTGCCACGTATTGATGACCTCTTTGATCAGATGAAAGGTGCATCAGTATTTTCAAAGATAGACCTAAGATCTGGATATCACCAGCTGAGGGTGAAGGATGAAGATAATTTCAAGACAGCATTCAGAACTCGCTATGGACATTATGAGTTCACAGTTTTACCATTTGGATTAACTAATGCGCCTGCAGCATTCATGAATCTCATGAATAGTGTGTTCAGAGATTATTTGGATAAATTTGTGTTGGTCTTTCTAAACAACATATTCATTTACTCCAAAAATGAAGAAGAGCATTGTAAACATCTTGAGATGGTGTTACAAAGGTTAATAGAACACAAGTTTTATGGGAAACTATCCAAGTGTACTTTTTTTTAGGAAAGAGTGCACTACTTGGGCCATGTTATTTCAGCTGAAGGGATAGCAGTGGACCCAACCAAGATAGAGGCAGTTATGCAATGGCCTGTACCCAAGAACGTATCTGAAGTAAGAAGTTTTATGGGACTAGCTGGATATTATAGGAAGTTTGTTGAGAACTTTTCAAAAATTGCTTTCCCTATAACATCTTTGCAGAAGAAAGGGAAAAGATTTGTATGGAATGAGAAGTGCCAAGAGGCATTTGATCTTCTCAAGGAAAAGTTAACCACCGCACCAATTCTAAAGGTACCAGATCCCGAAGGAAGCTTAACAGTCATAACTAATGCTTGTGGAGAAGGATTAGGAGGTGTGTTGATGCAAGAAGGACAAGTAATTGTTTACGAGTCTAGGAAACTAAAGCCATATGAGATGAATTATGCTTCGCATGATTTAGAGTTGGCAGCAGTAGTACATGCTTTACAGATGTGGAGACACTACTTGCCTGGAAAACCATTTGAGTTGAAAACAGATCACAATGGTTTAAGATACCTCTTTACTCAACCTAATCTAAATGCTAGACAGAGAAGATGGTTGGAGTTAATAGCAGACTATGACTTTACTATCAATTATATTAAAGGAAAGGAAAATAGAGTTGCTAATGCCTTAAGTAGAAGACGCCATATTGCATCTATAGTGACAATTCAAAGCGACTTCAAAGAACAAGTGCTTCTGAAATGCAAGGAGGATGAATTTTACTCACAGGTTAAGCAAGCACTCATTGATAATCCTCTAGACTCTAGGTATGAGGGATATCAATTCGAGTCCAGTGGGATATTAAGGTACAAGGATAGGATGTATGTACCAGATGCCAAGGAATTGAGAAATCTTGTATGGAAAGAGATTCATGAGGCACCATATTCTGGACATCCTGGAGTGACTAAGATGATGGCTGATGTAAAACCATTATATTTCTGGAAAAGAATGAAAGGTGATGCTGCAAACTGTGTAGCTCAATGCCTTGAGTGTCAAAGAGTAAAAGTTGAACATCATCATCTAGCAGGATTGTTGTATCCACATGACATTCCTGAAAGAAAATGGCAAGTTATAAGTATGGACTTTGTGCAAGGATTGCCAATGTCTAGGAACAAGCATAACGCCATTCTGGTAGTTGTGGATAGGCTAACAAAAGTAGCACACTTCATACCAGGGAATCTAAAACGATGGAGCACCAGTCATAGCAAGGAAGTTTGTACAGGAAATATTTAGGTTGCATGGTATTCCTGAGAAGATTATATCTGATAGGGATGCACGCATCACTTCTAGGTTTTGGCAAACCTTGTTTTCTGCATTGGGAACGTAGTTAAACATTAGCTCAGCATATCATCCGAAAACGGATGGGCAAACTGAGAGGGTAATTCAAGTCATGGAAGACCTACTTAGGGTATATTGCATGGATCAGCAATATAAGTGGGAGGACTATTTATCCTTGGTCGAATTTGCATATAACAACTCATATCATTCTGCAATTAAAATGGCTCCTTTTGAAGCTTTGTATGGTCGGAAGTGTCGAACTCCTATAAGTTGGGATAAACTTGAGGATTGAATAAGTCTTGGGCTTGAAATGTTAACAGAAATGGAAGAACAAGTTAAGGTTATTAAGCAAAGGTTAGCAGAGGCTAATAGTCGACAGAAAAGTTATGCATATGCTAAGAGAGTGCCTCGAAGTTTTGTCATAGGTGACAAGGTACTTGTGAGAGTGAAACCTCACAAAAGTTCCATTAACTTTGGAAAGAATTCTAAATTGGCTCCACGTTATGTTGGACCCTTTGAAGTCTTAGAAGAAGTAAACCCTGTAGCTTACTGAATTGCTTTGCCACCCGCTCTTGCTAGAATGCATAATGTCTTCCATGTGTCTTACCTTAAAAAGTATATTGCAGGAGATAATCATGTTATTGATTGGACTGCCTTACAGATAAGGGATCCAGGAGTAGTAACTCTCGAGCCCGTCAAGGTGCTGGAAATACGTAAGCTACACTTACGTAACTGAGAAGTCTCTCAATGCAAGGTTCAATGGGACCAGTATGCGGAAGACTCAGGAACTTGGGAGGACTATGCGGAAATCCGAAGAAGATTTCCTGACATTCTTGAAGTTTTTCAGAATGCTGAACAATAAAGATTTTGTTTTGTTTTATGCTTTGAATAATACCTTTGGTCATCGAGGACGATGAATTATAAGCGGGGGAGTATGTTACACCCCGGAAATTCTATAGTTACTATTTTAGTAATGCTTAGAGCATTATGATTGTAAGGAGAATTTTCAATGAATAAAATATGTTGAACCTTGTTATCAATTTGAGAATCTTTTTACATGATATGATTGACTCATTTTGTATTCTTGATTGATGTTATTCTTGGATAAAACAATGCATAGAGGAGAGTAATTGGTCTTGTTTTATATTTGATTTATATATGCTGCAAATGTTATGAGCAAGTAACTGTGGTGGTTTTGTGCCAATGGATGCAGGAACAGGAACTATTCCTCCAGGTGGAGGGGAAACATCACTCGGGAGAGGAACTTGGTCGGCTAACCGGTAAAGTTGATCATATGAGCATACACACACTTCACTAAGGGTTATGGGAACTGAGTCACACTGAGTGGTCTTAATAAGTCATCCTTAGGCTTAGGAGTTTTGGATTACTTCTTTATGCTTTATGAGTGGTGTTACTTGTTGACTGACTTACTGTTCTGTGAACCTTGAATGTGAAATGTGAACTGATAAGAGTGGTATAGACAGGATGTATTGCGTATACATGTACCACTCATATGTACGTAAAAACAGGTATGACATATCGATACATATGTATGATGGGCAATTATAATGCCATACACATGTGTCGACATGGCATACATACAAATACGTATACATGGCTGGCACACCTATAAACATATGCACACTAGCTATAATGTTGTTATAACGTTATATTGATGCTTGGAATTTAAAATTAAACATATATATACATGTTTGTACAAACACGTGAATTAAGGGTGCGCTAACTGGCCTGTAATACACGTATTTGGATAATTAAATACAAATATGTATAGATATATTTAAATGTAAATGTTGAATGTGTTTATAAATATATTTAATATAAACGTTATTATAGTTTTACCTATAATAAAATATATAGATATATCTATAGTAATATTAAATATTATATAGATATATACATATATTTAAATAGGGTAAATAAAACTATAATAGATTATATCGAATATAATGCAAAATATATAATTCATATTTATAATAATCATTACCTTTGAAATAATTTGACTTGTATAGTCTTTGGGCAAATACAATACATTTACATTAAGTAAGAAAGTATTTTCAATTTCCATAGTCTATTGGGAAAATATGTTGGAAATATCATGTGAATTTAAATGGTAAAAACTATAGTCTTTTTAAAAGATTTAAAACAAATGCATTTTAAAACTTTGGTTAAAGTGAAAATCGCGGATTTCCATATGAGGAAAAACGCGAACAGTAGAAAAGGCCGAAATAGAGAATGGAATGAAACCGCACGCACCTCCTCCTGGCGCAAGACTTGGTCGCAATTTTCTGAGACTCCATTCCGTGAAAACGTGAAGAGTTACCCGCCATTGTTCATTAATTGCGCCATTTTTGGGAGACGCCTGTAGGTGTCAATCTGCCTTTCTTATCAAATGGAAGTTTGAATTTTTCTCTGAACTATTGGAAGTCGATTCACCTCTTAAAGCTATGAGTAAGTATAGAAATTCGCCACATTTCATTTTGAAATATTCAAAGAGTAGCCCTGTCATTTTACATGCCTGCAAGAGTGGAAATTGTTGGGCTGAGGACTCTATAAATAGCCGCCTAGCTCATTCATCAAGAATCACTTGCAAATTTCGAATTTTCTTTTGAGAGAAGCTGCAACTTGTCTTTGCTATATTTCATTTGTTAGAACCAAATATTGCCATTGTTGTAGAAGCATTGAGAGCCAATTTTATATATATCCCATCGCCATATCTAAGAGACTGTAGTTTTTAACGGCTGCCTTACCTTTGAAATACTCTACTCATGCTGTGAAAAGTATCTGGAAAAGACTGAGAAGGACTGTAAAGGAAGAGCAGAAGCTACTGACTGAACTCATTCGCAGCAAGGGAAACAGGCATGAGAAATGTCTTTTAATATTTCTGTCATTTCAATTAAAATGAGTTTACTTGCTTAGATTATGCTTTGCATTATGTTATGAAGTAGGAAAGTGTTAGAAAGATTCTGTTTTCTAAGAAATTATGTTAAAATGGAATAGCTTGACTTCATAGGGAAGCTTGTTGGAATGAAAGAACTTGTTTTACAGTGAAAGCATGTTAAATTGGGAATAGCTTAATTTCATTAGAAAAGCCTTATTAAATTGGGTATAGCTCGTTTTATAGTGAAAGCATGTTAAATTAGGAATAGCTTAATTTCATAGAAAGAGCTTGTTGAAAAGAAAAAGCTTAAATTCATAGGAAAAGCTTGTTAAAGTAATAGCATGAAAGGGAAATGTTTGAATACCTTTTAATAGAAGTTATATTATGAATTGTATTATTTAAATACTGCTTGATCTCCTTATATAAAGGAAAAAAAGGAACTAGTTATTATTTACTAGGTCGAGGACGGAATCCAGTACCAAGGTAGTCTAAAGCTTTAAAGTTAAATAGGTTAACTAGGGAAAGCTATGTACTCCATGGATAAAGGATTCCATGTTAAGAGTTACCAGAGGGACCCTTGTTGACTGTATTCCATTTCCTGTTTAAGTAGTTGATGTAGGAAGTCTAGGGTGATTCACTACCTACAGAAAGGACTCAACCTACGCATAGGATAAGACAGCCTTAAGTCAAACTGAACCTGACTTAGTGCAAGTGATAGATGACCGTCAGTTTGAATACTACCGAAACACTTTGGCCAAAGTAGTGTAGTATACCTAACATCCACTTAGACTGTGAGACGATTACACTATCAGTTCACAATAATCCAGGTTACATGCTAGATTGAGATTGTGAGGGCACAAGGATTTAGTTATGTAGGATTACACACTATGCTCAGTTGGTCATACAGAACCAGTTACCCAACCAATCTCTTCGTAGAAGGGAGGGTCGTCTACTTAACAGTAAACGTGCGGGGGACCGCAATATAAGTCCATGGTTGGCGAAAAAGCACCTGAGTGATGTTTCTCCTCCACAGAAGACTTCTGATGAACCAAGGTTTGAAACGGAAGATCCTGGACAATTTTATTCCTATTTGCTCAAAAGCTTCCGAGCTATGATTGAAACTTGTAAGATTCTTACTTTGTTATTCAATTGAAAGAAAAGAAATTATGAAGTGCGGACTCTATTATTTACTTGGAAAAGAGAACAATGATGTATTATGTCAATTATTTCTTTATGATGAAATGTTGCATTAGAATGAAAAGAAAAGTTTATTTACTTTGTCATTATGAATATCTTTCCTCGTATCTTATTAGCTAAAGTAGAAAAAAAAAATTGTTTACCCAGTTTTGGGGTTGTTACATGTGGTATCAGAGCTACCAGGTTTAGCTCTGGAACCTATGAGTTCACCAAATTTTCCTTTTCCAACATTACCTAATGTTGTGAAAATTCTTGTGTCAGGATGGTACGTGTTAGATTAACGGCAAGAAAGTCCGTGATCGGAAACGAACGCTACCTAAAGGCCAAGAAGGAAAAGGAGGCAATTGTGAAGACAATTAAAGGAACTAACTACGACAACGCAGTTTGGTTAAGTGACATAGAAACCTTCAGCCACGCACTTTCTCGAATCCATGGTGAGAAGAGAAAGATGAAACTGGAGGCTGTGTACAACTACCTTCCCTCTGTTGCACCTAAAGAATCTGAACCCTTGTCTCTATCCAGAGATATGCCATATGAAGAAAGCTCCAGCCCGGCCTTCATATTTAGGGATCCTAGAGTCCTTCCAATGGCGGAAGTTATTATGATATCTTCAAGTAAAGAGTCTGAGGGATACACACCAAGGACCCCGCCAATGGAGAAACGGTCTCATGAACAAATGCCTGCGAAAGGCATAGACCATAAAGAAGAGGAACACTTAAAGGACACTACATCCCGAATGTATGTATCAGACAATAAATCTGAGGGTTACTATCCGTTTTGGGATAGGAAAGATCGGATTAGAGAAGAACTAAATGAAAGAGAACTTCAATTTTCTCAATCTGTAGGGTACACACCTCTTAGCTATGTATCCGAGAGTGAATCGGAAGGGTATTCACCCCTTGACTATCTGAATAGTCATTCTACGTAATTTTGTGGATTCTTTGAAATCCTCCTATCTATAAATAAATTGAGTTTATCTACCAATCAAAATGTCAAATTTTGTGTGAAAACATTTGTTTGTATGAAATGGTGTTTGATTATATGTTTACATAAATAGTAAAGTAAAAGTTAGTCTAACTTGAAATTAAAATTTCAGGTTATAACTTCTTTAATCTATGGTTCAAGTATACGAAAGAAATCGAAATAAATCCAGAGCAAATCAGCAAGAAGAATTGACACCATCTGAGATGGAAGCTAAGTTAGACCAGATATTGGCTAGACTAGCCAACCTTGAGCAGGAAAAAGCTAAGGATAAAGGGGAAAAAGAAATAACTATAGAGGAGTTAGAAGAAAGTTCTTCACACCATGAAGAAAGAGAAAAGTCTCCTACTAACTCTATGGATAGAAACAAAAAGATGATATCCCAAGAATTGACAAGGGATATGAAAAAGATTTATCCACCCAAGTTCGATGGAACTGCTGGGGGTGATGAAGCCGAAGTATGGCTTGTCCAAATGGAAAAGTACTTTGAAATCCGGGATTACGATGAAGTTACCAAGGCTGTTTGGGGAGCCTACCAGTTAGCTGGAGAAGCATCTAATTGGTGGATGAACAAAAAGTTGAAGCTCAACATAAGTTCATGGAAGTTAACTTGGAATGAGTTTGTAGAAATCTTCCGTAACCGGTGGTTACCCCAACTGTATTATGATCAGAAACTGTCCGACTTCCAGGAGCTGAAACAAGGAACCATGACGGTTCACAAGTATTGGGAGAAATTTACTCGTCTTATCCGCTATGTGCCCATTTATCTCAAGGATGAACAATTCCGTATACGGAAGTTCATTCTAGGTTTAAATCATCAGATAGGAAGGGAGGTTGACATGCATGGTCCAACCACTATGGACCTAGTGTATGAGAAAGCTATCCGACAAGAGTAGAAGCTTAGGGCAGATTCCTACCATCAGGATAGGAAGGATCAAAGGAAGGACAATAATGCGGGCAGCAAGACATCATCTAGGAAAGAAGACTCCACTTTCACCTCTAGAAAGCAAAAAGGGAAGCGATCTCGCTTCAATGGAAAAGATTTCAAGGGAGACCGAAAAAGGAGTGACAACACCAACAAGAATGGTAATGGAACAAGCAAGTCCGGGGTAATTCCTGAAAAGAAAGGACCAAGGGCTGGATTTTTTTATCTGTAAGGGAGAACACTATGCAAGTGAGTGCCCTAATAAAACTTCTAGTTCTCAGTCTCTAGGAAATGCTTTGCCTTTGCAGCAGGTAATGTTCCAACAAAGGATTCATGCTGCAGTGGACGATCGGCAGGCGGACTATCAAATCACTCTGATCGAAGTTCAAGGTAACCTTTTTGGACTACCTATTTCTGTTTTAATCGACACTGGTGCAACTGAAAGTTTCATTTCACCTAAGGTAACTAGGCAATTGTCTAGGAAAGCAGGATACATGGAAAAGACATGGAATGTTGAGTATGCAAACCAAACAAGAGCAAGGGTTGACCAATGTCTATTTGAGGCTAGGTTAGAATTACCCAACTTTGCCACTGAGGTTAACCTTTATGTCGCAACTCAAGGGTCCTATGATGTAATCCTTGGAATGAATTGGCTGTGGAGACATAGGGCTATTGTAGACTGCCAAGCCAAGATAGTAAGATGCCTTGATGATATAGGAAACCATGTAGAAATCCAAGGGATACCAAGGGAAGTGACTGTTCGGCAAATCACAGCAATGCAGCTGGTGAAAGCCAAAAAGAAAGGTTGTCAACTTTTTGCAATCAAGATTGAGAAACTAGGGCAAGCAGACGGAAACTCTGTGTTTCAAAGTCCTCCAAAACTTGAAGATGGAGAAGTGGAAGAAACAGGCAGATCGGATATGGAGAAGTATCCTATCTTAAGAGACTATGTTGATGTATTTCCAGAGGAACTACCAGGTCTTCAACAGAAGAGAGTGTTCGATTTTTCAATCGACATTGTACCAGGATCTGAACCGGTATCTAAGGTACCGTACAGGATGACTACAACTGAGCTCATGGAATTGAAGACACAGTTGGATGAATTGTTGTCCAAAGGATTAATACAACCTAGCGTATCACCATGGGGAGCACCAGTAATATTTGTCAAAAAGAAGGATGGTACATTACGTTTATGCATCAATTATCGATTGCTAAACAAAGCAACGGTAAAGAACAAGTACCCGTTGCCACGTATTGATGACCTCTTTGATCAGATGAAAGGTGCATCAGTATTTTCAAAGATAGACCTAAGATCTGGATATCACCAGCTGAGGGTGAAGGATGAAGATAATTTCAAGACAGCATTCAGAACTCGCTATGGACATTATGAGTTCACAGTTTTACCATTTGGATTAACTAATGCGCCTGCAGCATTCATGAATCTCATGAATAGTGTGTTCAGAGATTATTTGGATAAATTTGTGTTGGTCTTTCTAAACAACATATTCATTTACTCCAAAAATGAAGAAGAGCATTGTAAACATCTTGAGATGGTGTTACAAAGGTTAATAGAACACAAGTTTTATGGGAAACTATCCAAGTGTACTTTTTTTTAGGAAAGAGTGCACTACTTGGGCCATGTTATTTCAGCTGAAGGGATAGCAGTGGACCCAACCAAGATAGAGGCAGTTATGCAATGGCCTGTACCCAAGAACGTATCTGAAGTAAGAAGTTTTATGGGACTAGCTGGATATTATAGGAAGTTTGTTGAGAACTTTTCAAAAATTGCTTTCCCTATAACATCTTTGCAGAAGAAAGGGAAAAGATTTGTATGGAATGAGAAGTGCCAAGAGGCATTTGATCTTCTCAAGGAAAAGTTAACCACCGCACCAATTCTAAAGGTACCAGATCCCGAAGGAAGCTTAACAGTCATAACTAATGCTTGTGGAGAAGGATTAGGAGGTGTGTTGATGCAAGAAGGACAAGTAATTGTTTACGAGTCTAGGAAACTAAAGCCATATGAGATGAATTATGCTTCGCATGATTTAGAGTTGGCAGCAGTAGTACATGCTTTACAGATGTGGAGACACTACTTGCCTGGAAAACCATTTGAGTTGAAAACAGATCACAATGGTTTAAGATACCTCTTTACTCAACCTAATCTAAATGCTAGACAGAGAAGATGGTTGGAGTTAATAGCAGACTATGACTTTACTATCAATTATATTAAAGGAAAGGAAAATAGAGTTGCTAATGCCTTAAGTAGAAGACGCCATATTGCATCTATAGTGACAATTCAAAGCGACTTCAAAGAACAAGTGCTTCTGAAATGCAAGGAGGATGAATTTTACTCACAGGTTAAGCAAGCACTCATTGATAATCCTCTAGACTCTAGGTATGAGGGATATCAATTCGAGTCCAGTGGGATATTAAGGTACAAGGATAGGATGTATGTACCAGATGCCAAGGAATTGAGAAATCTTGTATGGAAAGAGATTCATGAGGCACCATATTCTGGACATCCTGGAGTGACTAAGATGATGGCTGATGTAAAACCATTATATTTCTGGAAAAGAATGAAAGGTGATGCTGCAAACTGTGTAGCTCAATGCCTTGAGTGTCAAAGAGTAAAAGTTGAACATCATCATCTAGCAGGATTGTTGTATCCACATGACATTCCTGAAAGAAAATGGCAAGTTATAAGTATGGACTTTGTGCAAGGATTGCCAATGTCTAGGAACAAGCATAACGCCATTCTGGTAGTTGTGGATAGGCTAACAAAAGTAGCACACTTCATACCAGGGAATCTAAAACGATGGAGCACCAGTCATAGCAAGGAAGTTTGTACAGGAAATATTTAGGTTGCATGGTATTCCTGAGAAGATTATATCTGATAGGGATGCACGCATCACTTCTAGGTTTTGGCAAACCTTGTTTTCTGCATTGGGAACGTAGTTAAACATTAGCTCAGCATATCATCCGAAAACGGATGGGCAAACTGAGAGGGTAATTCAAGTCATGGAAGACCTACTTAGGGTATATTGCATGGATCAGCAATATAAGTGGGAGGACTATTTATCCTTGGTCGAATTTGCATATAACAACTCATATCATTCTGCAATTAAAATGGCTCCTTTTGAAGCTTTGTATGGTCGGAAGTGTCGAACTCCTATAAGTTGGGATAAACTTGAGGATTGAATAAGTCTTGGGCTTGAAATGTTAACAGAAATGGAAGAACAAGTTAAGGTTATTAAGCAAAGGTTAGCAGAGGCTAATAGTCGACAGAAAAGTTATGCATATGCTAAGAGAGTGCCTCGAAGTTTTGTCATAGGTGACAAGGTACTTGTGAGAGTGAAACCTCACAAAAGTTCCATTAACTTTGGAAAGAATTCTAAATTGGCTCCACGTTATGTTGGACCCTTTGAAGTCTTAGAAGAAGTAAACCCTGTAGCTTACTGAATTGCTTTGCCACCCGCTCTTGCTAGAATGCATAATGTCTTCCATGTGTCTTACCTTAAAAAGTATATTGCAGGAGATAATCATGTTATTGATTGGACTGCCTTACAGATAAGGGATCCAGGAGTAGTAACTCTCGAGCCCGTCAAGGTGCTGGAAATACGTAAGCTACACTTACGTAACTGAGAAGTCTCTCAATGCAAGGTTCAATGGGACCAGTATGCGGAAGACTCAGGAACTTGGGAGGACTATGCGGAAATCCGAAGAAGATTTCCTGACATTCTTGAAGTTTTTCAGAATGCTGAACAATAAAGATTTTGTTTTGTTTTATGCTTTGAATAATACCTTTGGTCATCGAGGACGATGAATTATAAGCGGGGGAGTATGTTACACCCCGGAAATTCTATAGTTACTATTTTAGTAATGCTTAGAGCATTATGATTGTAAGGAGAATTTTCAATGAATAAAATATGTTGAACCTTGTTATCAATTTGAGAATCTTTTTACATGATATGATTGACTCA
>VCHN02001549.1:0-21536 GCA_007115665.2 Sequoiadendron giganteum
TCCTGGTAAGCAATACATCATCATCATCGGTAATAATGTGAACTTGTGTGGATCCTCCTTCCATCCATCTTATTCTTCTTATTCTTCTATCTTTACTAATATTTCTATCTAAAATTGGTGTGTTGTATCAAAATATACATGAGGCTACCCATGGACGATGACTGTCTATACATCATTAGAATTGTCTACATCAAAGAATTATCTTTTGTCCTCTGATCAATAGAACCACTCCTCTCGCATTTTATCGCAATCTCGATTGGAAAATCATACATTTCCGCTCGATCTCTCGAGGGGGCAGTATACCAGCGTAATTCTTCCATTGGGGCAACAGTGGGGCATCTGAAAAATTGAGAAATTTTAAAATTTGATCACAGTAATTTATTCTTTGAATTAATGTAACAAGTACATTGCTTCAAAGAGGGGTAAAATGTAGACATGGAAAATGTACAATTCAATCCAACACACTGGATCATGATTTACTAACACTATTTCATCCTGAATCATCTCCTTTGCTAGTCATTTAATCGAATAATCTATTCATCGCTCTTCATCTCTTAATTAAATAAATCAACTTTATCTAATTAAGTCA
Organism: Sequoiadendron giganteum; assembly: GCA_007115665.2. NCBI lineage: Eukaryota > Viridiplantae > Streptophyta > Pinopsida > Cupressales > Cupressaceae > Sequoiadendron > Sequoiadendron giganteum. The sequence continues at coordinate 590 of VCHN02001549.1, forward strand.
TCATCTCTTGTTAATTAAATAAATCAATTTTATTTAATTAATTCTATAAAACTCCTTTTAATTAAATAATTCATTTATTTGATTAAATCCCTAAAGTATTTTTATTAAATTGAATAAATTAAACCTTATTTGATTTAATCTAACATTATCCCCTTTAGTTAAATAAATCAAATCATTTATTTAATTAAACCCTTCCTCTCAATTTGATTTAAATCAATTCATAAATTTAAGTCTAAATTGTCACATCACCTAATTCTTCATTAAATTCATCAAAACATTGATTAAGTTAATCCTTCTCACTAAAATTCTCTAGAGAATGCAAGTTGCACAATAAATCAATTACTTTGATTTATTAATTCCTCTATTTTCCCTCACAAAGCATCAAAAGAAAATATTCCTTATTTAAATTCAAAAAGGCCAAGTGGACTTGGTCCTTCCAACAAGATATTCAATGCCTCTTACATGTCCTTGACCTTGAGCCAAGTGACATTAACTTCATTTCCTTTCCCTCTTCAACATGTCATTTCTCAAATTTGAAATGCCACCTAAATGTATTTATTGGCACATTGGCCAAAACTTGCACATTCCTTATCCAATCACATTTGGACAAGTGACACAATGTCATTGGACTATCTTTTGTCCCACATTGCTTATTTCCACTATCTCTTCCAAGATTTGAATCTATAAATTGGAGACTCTTCTCCTCAATCTTCATCCACAACTCATATGCAAAGTTACTCTCTTCAAGTGAGAACTGATTTTGCTTTTTTCATCCATACATTCCTATCATTTTCACATTTGCATCAAGGTTATGCTCAAATCTCTTTGGAGATTTGACCATTTCTTCATCAATCCACATTGCAACCATAGGAAGTGGGAAAGGGCCAATTGCAACACATCATTGGCACCAATTCCCCCATAAGATCTTTAACTTATTGGCTTAATTAGGATTTAGTTCAAGTTTCTTGCTTTATGTTCTTCATTTTCCTAATTTTAAGTTTTAATAAATTTAGGATTTCATGAGAATCCTTCAAATCTTCATGCATTTGATTTAGCACTAACAATGTTTGACTTCCATGTGCATTTGCAGGTTTAGGGGTTCACAGTGTCGTACAAAGGGAAAAAGTGATTTACTTGGTGGCCTACAAAAAAATCAAGATTCCATAAGGGAAGAGAAAATCTAATTCTAAGAAACACCGATCTTCTAGAATTAAATAAAATATATTATGCTTCAACACTAGCACAATCAAAGATGTATTCATACATGGTGAATGTGAAATTTGTTTAGAAAATAAATTCTTACAAATCTTCACTAGTTTTTTTTTTTTTTATAATGTCTATGATCTAGTGCTTTCATAGCCCACTAAGAATAAAAGAGAAGGGGTGAATTTGTACATATTGGAGTGTTTGTAATTTTAGGAGCATTAGATTTTGGGATTAGGGTCTAGAGGTTTACCTTAGATTATTATATGGTCCCTCTAGTGCATCCATGCCTAGATATTATTTAATAATTTAGAAAATATTACAACTCCAAGTTAATAATAATTTAGGGAAAAATCTCCAAATGAAAATAAGCACTTATGATATTAGATATATGTTGTAATTTCCTTGTGATATAGAATAATTTCATCGTGTTTATAAGAAATTTAAAAATATGGAATGCCATAATGAATTAGACTAGTTTTCTCAATAAAGAGATAGATCTTGATAGATATAATATTGAACTCTCACCTCTTCTTATTGATCTCACAAGTATTTAGATAAATGTGAAAGATGGTTGCTCCATGCTTACCTTCATTCTTGGAGTAGATGATGATAAGAGTGTACAATATTTTTGGTTGGCACACTTCATAAAATAAACATAATCATGCAAGATAATTTATCTATATTTGATTTTGTGAGAGTAATAGAGATGATACAATACAATATTAGTTGAGTCATTTCAATTCATAGCGGATGTTTAATTATTCATTATTCTTTCTCAATTTTATAATGTACTATAATTCTCATTTTCTTCGATAATTTTATAGAATTATTTATCATGGATGACTTTATGGACCCACAAACTATCATCCTAGTCTCAAAATGGACATATGTGGTCTTTTGAACTTCATATTATTATGAGTTTTTAAAAAATTCTTTCTTCTATTCCTAACATAATTGAATTATGATGGCCACCTCTCTAGAGAGAGGATGAAACAAAATGGAATTATGACCAACAATAAAGTCCATTGTGATTGGTTCTTCAAGTAGAATTACATAATCATTTAATTTAGGATACATGGTTTTAAGGAGGGGCCTTTTTGTCTCTCTAAATTTATCACCAATCAAGTGTTGGCCATTGAGCTTACCTAGTAAATTGATATCATCAATTCTAAATATGGTTCTAAGAGGAAGAAATGTGTTTTCCATGGATTCCCCTTCTCATGTGTAATACCCCTCCGTTTTGATCTTTTGTGCGAACTATGTTATTTCGTTTCTACACTTTTGTTGTGGGTCGTACTTGGACTACGTACTTGGTTACAGTGGATAACTGTTTATCAGATGTATTTTGATGTGATGATACTTACTTTGATGTGATGATACTTTACTTTGATGTGATTATTTTGCCATGTTTGGAATTAACACATGTGGATATTTAATTTATGATGTTTTATGCTTTCGACTATGTTGCTATGTTAGATGCGTCAGTTAGAATTATTGTATTGGTGAAGAGGACGGTATCGCATCACTCGCTTGCGAGTGCCCTACGATCTCGTGATTTCCTCTTCACGATGTGCTTTAGTTTTGACATGTTATATATATGGATATGATCTTTGTTTGCAGGTTGATAGGTACCGGACATCGACTCCACCTGGTTTCACAGGTTCGAGCGTGTCCAATGCCCAACGGCATCTGATTGGGAGGTAGTAGCTAGGATCCCCATGCTGAACCGTCACCCTAGTCCTAGTGTGTCATCTGTTGTTAGTTGGTTTAAGTTGTTTGATCTAAGTCTTCTGGCTTTAACTTTAAATTTTATGTGTAATTTAAGAAAATGGCAAATAGATATATTTATAAATACTCTTATTGTTAAATTTAGCAATTTCCTTGTTGATTATGTTGCAATGAAATATATATGTTATTAATATTTTAATCTAATTAGTAAATAATTTAATCGTTGAATTAATTTATGTTATTGATTGATAAATCCAGGATTGTTGCAAGAGTTAAATTAATCATTTTGGATGATTTATGTTTATTTGGGCAATTGAAAGTTAGAGAAAAAAAGAAATGAAATTGAAGTCAAGTTGAAAAGTTGAAATTCAAAAAATTCAAATTTTCAAAATTCATAAAAAATAGATATTTTTGTTCATTTTTTGAATTTATGAGGGTAGTTGGATTTTTAGGGTAAAAATCCTTATGGGATTGAATTAGCTACAAAATTTTTGGTAGAGATTTTGAGGTTGTTTTGGCAAAAGAAAATTGATTGAAAATTGTGAGAGAAAATTTGGCAAAATTTTGTGAGAGTTTGGATTGGAGTGACAAAAAAACTTTGGAGGAGTTGGGATTTGAAAAGAAGAGGAAGGGCTGAGCACAATTGGGTCTTCATCAAACTCCTTTGGATCAGGTTCCTTTCTTTTAGATATTGTGTTATTGGAATTGTAAGTTTTAAATTGTTGAATGTTTGAAAGAATTCCAGCTGCTATGTTTATGGTTATTCTTTCTTAAAAGGAAAATCAAATTCTGTTCTTTCTATGGCTGTGTATTTTTATGATCATGTATAACTTATGAAAATTTAACCTGGGTGGGGTTATGCTAGCCGAAATTTAAAAAAAAAATGCCTGGTTATATTTTGTTTTGCTTCAAAAAAAAATTTTTTATAAACAAAAATGAAGCAGGGGAGACGCAGGGGGCTCGACCCCCACTGCGCCCCCATGGGAGGCGGGTGAGGGGAGTTGCGCCCTGAGCGTGTTACTCCCCCATTAATGGGGACGGTTGTGTGTAACACACAACCATCGGCGCGACCGATGCGCGGCTTGTTAAGACTTTGGCGTGGCATAGATTTTAGGGCTTCGCCCTTTAGGGGTTTGTTACTTTATTTAATTTCACTTTTTCCCTTTTTTTATTATATTTAATTTATTAATATTTTATTAGTATGTATTTATATATATATATTTAATATTAAATATAATATTTAATATTAAATATATGTATATATATATTATTAAAATATTAATAGGATATAATATTTTATTATTATTCATAATATTATTATTATTAATTACATCCATATAATTAATAATAATAATATTATAGTAATAATACTTTTTTTTGGGATATTTAATGATGGGTTTGGATTAAAGTGTGATCAAGTAATTGAAATAAATAAGTAGTTGTTTTAATGGTTTTGTTTTTTTTCTTCAAAGGGGAAATTATTCTTGGGCAAACGGGTTATGCCATTTTACTATATTTTATTATGGGGTATTTTCTTAAATGTTAGTGTTAAATCAACGTCTTACTAGAAGGTTAACTCGATTAGTTAAACATTTGTTCTTTTTATATAGACCCTTTTAATCTTCTAAATGTTATTTTGAAACATAGAGATATCATTGAACTTTAGTTAAACCCAAACATTTGAGTTGTATTTTATTCTTGTCCTGAATTATTAAATGCAGTGAATTATTGAATATGTGTGAAGTATGGGTTTAGTGAACCCAAAGTAGAGTTTAATTACTGTCCTTGCATTGAATAACGTGTGTATTTTCGGGAAATGTGAGTCTGATTCTTAACAAGTCTTCTAGTGGAGTTTTCTTTTGGTGGGTTGTCTTTTGGGTAAAGTCAACCATAGATGGCTTAGGGTAGTGCGTTAACCAAGTGGTTTCCCAGTTATCACGAATGGGAGGGTATTTGAACTGCGTGTCTTGGTTAGGGATGTGGTATCCTTTTTGGTCGCACTTGTGTACCCTTGAGTTGTGGAGTTGTTCCACGTGTCGTCTTAGAGGAGTGGCTTGTAACGGGGGCCGGCACACAAAGTGGTGCCAGGATAACTCGTTGCAAGTTAGTTAACCCAGTGATAACTAAAATTAAATGGTTAGAGCATCATGTAGTTTCAAACATCTAAATAAGATAATTATGCCTCGTTCTCGACCACAAGGGCTTGTAAAGACTTGGGTTGGGATAGGAAGGCCTGGAATGGCAAGATCGTTATCTTGTCATCATGAAAGATAACTGATTCCGCATTGGTTTACATGAGGGGCCGAAAGTCATGAGAGGTTACCAGGATAACCCAGGATGGGGGTCGAGACCTAGGAAGACTCACCAGGATAACCCATGTAACATTGTGATGACACTTCTCCTAGGTCGACAATTTGTTCGCATTAGAGATGCAATTGATTATGTCAAAATTCTAGAAGCATGTAACCTTTGTGTTAGAATGTCATGGTATTTATTTCAGTTCAGTTGTGTCAGTCTATGTCTTGTGCTAGATGTCCTTGGTTAGGAATCCTTGTTACTACCTCCTAGCACGGGGGTGTGGGCCCCTTGGGTTCCACTTGGTTGGGTGGCATGCACCTAATCCGTTGGGTTCCTTCTTCATGTTCTTGTGGACGAGACATCAAGTTGGAGAGCTCATTGGTTCCTGTATCTTGTTATATTTCACTTCAGTTATTTTGTATCATCTTTACCCTCATGTTATCGAGGTTGAATTTGTAATTCTAACCATGTGGCGGGGCGTTACATCATGTAGAGGGAAAAATATGAATAAAAGGGGGATAGAACACCTTTGGAGGTTAAAATTGGTTGAATTATTCCTCAAGACCATTGAATATTATTGGACATATGCTCTAGATGGTTCGATGGATAATTGGGTTAGGAACTAAATAAAAAGGTAAGTTTTTACTAACCAAATCCATCATGTAATCAAAGCAAAGAGGTGTTCGATCAATGATTACCAAGGTTGTTATGTATAAATTTATGAGATCCCTATAAATGCATTACTTGCATGGGACCATTTTTGTACTAGGATGTGTATCTTTGATGTTGGAAAAATCATGACATATGGCCTTTATAAAATCCTTAAAGATCTAGGTTAGGACCAAAAAAACAAATCCTATTGGAAAGGTAAGAAAAAAAACCAAGGTATAATATGAATAAAAATAAGTTATAACCAAAAAAACTTGGGAGAACTTACAGGACCAAGAGCATTAGCCACCCACCTCAAATTATGTAGGTAAAATTCAAATAAGTGAGATTTCAAAAACTCAAGAGGGAGAAGAAGAGGCCAAGAGGTCACACTTAATAAAACCTAATATAGTGGCTTCATACTATAATTACTTTCTCAAGCTTATAGTTATGCATGACCAACCCCCTTCATCAAGTCAAATTTAATTAATCAAAATGACCTACTCTTTTGGCTCAAATATATTTAGAAACTAGAAGCCTCAAAGCATATCTTGAGAAATCACATGAAGCCAAAAAATCATCTTAAAAAATATTTGATAAATTTTAGAAAGTGAGTTAGATAACCTCACCTATCTAGTAGACAAGTTGTTGGTATGGAGCTTGATTATCTTCATGATTCAGAGGTAGTGGAATTGTTGTAATCAATCTCAAGGTGGAAGATTGTTGGTAATGAAGCTTGATTATCATTCATGTTTGGATCTTAGTTCCCAATGGGGGTTATGGGTGGCTTTACCCCCTATTTGTGTCACCAGGAGGTCCATATTATAATTTTGTAGTAAATCTAGATTGTTCATCATTAAGTCACAAATTTGATGGTAGAGGTTATGTTGTCATCCATTTTTCCCTATAAGGAAACCCTCTTTAGTGATGGGATTATATGATAATTGTGTATTGTGGGAGGATACTATGAGAGATTGAAGATGAAATTTCAATAGTATTCTATAGGTTGTATACCTTAGTTTTGATCTATGAAATAAGAACTTGTAATTATTTCTTTGTGGACATAGCCCATATCAAGTGAAACCACATATATCTATGTCTCTATGTTTATGATTTATTTATTCTTTCATTATTATTTTTATTACTTTATAATCATATTACGACAATAGCCATTTATGAAAACAATATCACCAAATGAGCCTATATTTCAACCTGTTCTTGTAAATCACAAGCAGTTTCCCCCATAGTGGAGCAAATAATTATAGCATAAGAACCTCCAAGCTAGATTCAAGGATACTTTTTTGTATAAAATCCTTTCAAAAAGATGATAAAGATAATAATTTTTTGAGGTTTAGGATCCAAATTATAAGACATAAAGATGGTAGTACAGACATTACTGCCACTTGCAACATATTCAACCATAATGGCTATGTAGGTATGCATCAATTCCCCTTACTTCTATCATATTTCTACTTCTATTCCCTCATGCTTGATTTCCTTTACGTGATATTTTTTCCCACTTAACAATCTATCTCCCTTAAGTATATAATTCCCCTTAAGTTTTCAATGTCTATATGCTTTCACCAATCCCATCATCACTTGTTCAAGTCATTATACCCTCTATAATTTTATATAAGAGGTTTTCCAATCCTAATACCTTAAAAATAATTCATCCCAACTCCTCAACATCATTCAATCTACCATATTTCACTCCCTTCACACTCATGGTTTATTTAATCTTGCTTCAAGAGAATTTCTCACTCTTATAAGGAAAAAAATTATATTTCTCTATGCTCTACCTCAAGTTAATCCATTTATAGGGGGATTTATTCAACCTCCTTTAGATTTGAATTAGTAAATGATAACATCAATATAATCCTATGAAGCTAAAATAGAAAACTAGAGACAAAGAGAGGGAAAATCTCCCATATGCACACATATGTGATTATGTATGACCCTAATCAAAAGGAACTTATTATTTCTCATGTATTACACTAAATTTAGATAAACCACAAGGCACAATGCACCTTGAAGACTATTCAATGCCTAAACCTTTGACATAGAGGACATCCTCAATCCTTCTCTTTCCATCTATTGTTATAGCCCCTTTTCAAGAATTTGTGTTGACTTATCATGACCAAACTTAACAGATCTTCCATTAACCTTCTTAAGACTAATGAACCTTCTCTTGTCACCAGTCATGTGGTTGTAACAACCACTATTAAATAACCAAGCATTTTCTTCTTCCTTTGCATGAAATATAAGGGCATGTGTAGGATCATCATGGAAAAACAAGTCCTTAAGTGGCAATAAAATTCAAAAAAATTAGAGTTAGGAAACTTGACGTAAAAATTTGAATAAGTTAACTATATTATTTAAAAAATATGTAAGAATATATTATTTCACAAATTGAATGTAGTTTCTAAACTACTAGGTTTATTTTTATTTAAAAAAAATCTATTTTGTGAAAATTTGAAATTTCAATGCAATAGTACTTGAATTTCAGGGGAAAAATAAGAAGTAGGTGTCTATCTGACCACCCTAACCACAATAAAATGATAATACTTTTTTTATAAGATTTTAGATATAAGTAGAAGACTCATTTCATGATGTGATGCATATTTTTTTGTACTTTTTTTCCAAGTAAATAATTAATTATGATTTTTTTATTTCTTTTAAAAAATATAAAAACTCATACATCTGACCATCTTAACTTGGTCAAAACTTCATGAAATTCAATTATTTTTAAAAAAAATCCTATATTATGTGAAGCATAGAATGTGATGCATGTTTCAAATTCAAAAAATGTGATACACTCTGAAAGCTATAGATGTTTTTCAATTAGCCTATAAATCGGGACTTTAGTCATAATTCAAATAGAAAATGAATAATAATTATTTATTAAATTCAAATTGAAGCATAATTTATATTGGTGGAAAGCTAAGAATTTCCTCTAAAAACCCTTTTTGTTTCATCAATTTTGGGTAAAAAAAAGTTGTCAGCCACATGGGTCATCATATCACTTACATATCACCACTTTTTGTCCTGTCATGATCCTGCACATACCCATAATCCACACATCCATGGATATTTTATTACTTTTTTCAACCTACAAAGTTTCAGACTTCTTACATTTTCCAATATCACCCTTTTTTTCTTTTAGAGCCATGAATAGGGTTTCATCGTTTGAATCATTATCTTCATATTCTGAGAAAAAACTGCTTTCCTTAAAAAATAGAAACCTCTTTTAACCTTATCTCTTTTATTACCATCTTTAGATTCTTGATAGGGATATTTAGATGCAAAATGACCAATACTTCCACAATTGAAACACTTGAAAGGTAACTTACCTTGGTATTTGTCAATGCATTTCTTCAATATTCTTACAAAGTTTTCTTCAACCTCATCAAAGTCATCATCCTTATCAGTTGCTTCATCTTCTATCTTTTTATTGGCTTTGAATTTGGATTCCTTCTTTGGAACGTCTTTGTCAAACTCTCTCATTTCAAAGGTTGTGAGAGAACCAAACATTTCATCTACTAAATAGTTATCCAATTCATTGGATTCTTCAATATCAGATACCTTATGACTATAGGTTTAAAGGGAGAGATCTCAGAACCTTCTTCACAATCTAATCTTCTTTTACTTCTCCACAAAGACCAATGATACTAGTAACTACTTCACGCACCCAAAGCATATAACTTGTAATGTCTTCATCTTCTATCATTCTTAGGGTCTCAAATCTACTCTTGAAGATCTTTATCTTGGATTGATTTACTTTGGTATCTCCTTAATAGATGCTACTAAGTTTTCCCTAGACATCCTTAGCATAACTACAATTCATCACCTTCAAAAAAATTGAATCAACCAAACCACACGAGATAGAATTCTTAGCCTTGGAATTATTCTCATACAACCTGATTTTATCAAGATCTATTGGAGGAGTAGCATGAGCAACATAACCATCCTTTATTGATTGTGAAACACTAAACCCAAGAGTGTTTAGATGGCCTTCCATCCTCAATTTCTAAAAAGTGTAATTTTTCCCATCAAACCTAGGACCTTTGTAAGATCCACCATGTACCATCTTAGATGTTTATGTTAAGTGGTTAATATTCTTCAAAGGAACTTGGATTTGATACCAATTTTTGAACACACCAGATACTGAGAAGGGGGGTGACTCAGTACCTTAAAAAAATTAAACCCCTCACAAAATCAAGACCTCAGCATAATTCAAACTTCTTAAGCCAACAAGAAATCCTTAAATAGATTAGCAACAATGAAAGATATATCAATTTAATATCTTAACAAGTTAAACAACCCCTAACTAGATCAACAATAATGAAATATAAAACAAGGACCACACATGCATAAGATGACACCAAATTTACATGGAAAACCCAATGAGGGAAAAACCATGATGAGAGTTGTAGTATAGAAAAATGTTTCCCTTTACATTTTCACACTTTTTTGGGCTCACCTTATTTGGTCATATTTTTCATCCACATGCCCAATCCTTTATTAATTAAATAATCCTTAACTATTTAATTAATTCATTTTTTCTCTTTATTCTTCCCTTGATTAATTAATTAAATTTTATTTATATAATTACATCACTAAATAAGCCCCTTTTCCTCTATAATTAAATAAAATTCCTATTTATTTAATTATTATTTTTTCCTTCTATAATTAAATAAATCTTATTTATTTAATTGTTTTCCACTTTCACTCCAATATTAAATAATTATTTTTAATGATTTAATATTTTTTCCTTTTCCCCCACTTTTGAGTTAAATATTATTTTAATTCAAAAGTTAGCTTTTCCCTCTTCTTCTATTAAAATAATTATTTAATTATTCATTACCCTTTTATTCTATAATTAAATAAATCTTACTTATTTAATTATTTCCCTTTCCCTCCAATATTATTATTATTTTTTAATTATTTAATATTTTGTCCTTTTCCCCCACTTTCGAGTTAAATATTTTTGTTAATTCAAAAGTTAGTTTTTCCCTCTTCTTCTATAATTAAATAATTATTTCAATTATTTGATTATTCATTACCCTTTTCTTCTATAATTTTTTTATTTTTTATTTATTTTTTATTTTTTTTTATTAGACTGCAGGAATCGATCGGTTATCCGTCCCCCTATAAACTGCAGTGCGCCTGATAAACTTTTTCATGTGACCGGTGGCACTGGCGCGACACACCCTCCGGTACCACGGGTTTGGGGGGAGACTAGACCTCGTGACCTCTTGCCTGCAACAGGATGTTTTTAGCCAATCGAGCTAGCCCCCCCGCCCCCCTTTTCTTCTATAATTAAATGAATCTTATTTATTTAATTATTTCCAATGTTCCCTCCAATATTAAATAATTATTTTTAATTATTTAATGTTTTTTTCTTTTTCCCCCACTTTTGATTTAAATATTATTTTAATTCAAAAGTTAGTTTTTCCCTCTTCTTCTATAATTAAATAATTATTTCAATTATTTAATTCATTATCCTTTTCTCTCTATAATTAAATAAATGTTATATTTATTTAATTATGTATCCTTCCTTTATCTCCCCAATTAAATAATTATTTTAATTATCCTTTCCCTCTCCATTGAATAATTATTTTTTATTATTTAATGTTTAACACTCCACCTTTCCTCTATAATTAAATAATTATTTTTAATTATTTAATTATCTAATTATTTTTTCTCACTTTTCTTTTTAAATAAATAAAATCAATATTTTATTTATTTCTCCTATGTTGGCCACTAAAATTAAATACCTTTTATTTAATTTTAGCTCCTTGATCCATGTCTTTCTTCTCTCAATTAACCTCCACCCTTGATTGTGATCCTTATTCTAGCCACTTTCTTAACTCTCCTCTATAAAAGGAGACCTTTCATCCTTATTTCAAGACACACAACAAAGAAGATAATCACACACCAAGAAGGTGATCTTATAGACTAAGAACTCTAGATCAAGAGAGCATCTTCAAGAGCATTATCAAGGCATTCAAGGCAAGATTATCAAAGTATTATTGCAGAAATCAAGGATCCATTATCATGTTGAAGGCATGCATGTTGATAGAGGAAACATATTGATGTAGCATTCAAGATCACTTCAAGTATTTCAAGATATCATCTTCATGATCAAGAATCACATCCATGAAGATTTCTACATGTTGATTTCATTCCAAGGTTTCAATATTGGTATGGTAAGTTGTGATATTGTTATGTTCACTTGTCATTACTTCAATTACATGTTTCAATTAATTATCAAGTTTGATTGTACTCAAATGGGTTTTGACCAAGGAAAACCCCTATCCCCTAGAAATCAACATTTTCTTCTCTATGATGTGTGATTTGCAAGTTTTAGGTTGAAGATTTATGAAGAGCAAGGTTTGGAAAATCAACTTTGGTGAATGGTACACATCATTATTACCTCTCAAAAATGTAGATTTTGATTATATGTATGGTTAGAATTTAGATATGTACCCCATATTGCTTATATTTGAATGGAAAATAGAGAATTAGTGACCTCCATTTAGAAGATTCTAATTTTATATGTTTCAAGAGTTAACTCACAATAGATGAAGCTCATTGCTTACAAAATAAGTCTCATTATAAAAAAAACTTGTAAACTAAGGTGCACAAGCAAGTAGGGAAAGATATAGAGGATTATAGACAAAAGAGAACAACTCCGGGGAAAGATATAAGGACCCGATGAGATTCACTATCTTAGAGAAGGATACTTGAAGATTATAAAAATTATAATATGTGTCAACACAACACATTATTCATTGAGGTGTTAAAGAACATCTGATATATCTTCCACACACCCACACCACACTCAATTTGCATCTAATTTTTTTTTCATTTATATCCACTTCGATATTTCACTTAAATTAGGTCAACCAAGAAGAAGATAAAAAATAAACTCAAAAAGTTGGCCTTAAAAAATTATGCAGTCCTATCCAAAAGATAGAGATGACCAAAAATAATCTTATTGCATCTTCCAATGTGATCCAAAAAATTTCACATGCTAGGGAACATAAACCCAAGTTGGAAAAAAGGAAATATGTAGATGAAACATGAAGCACATAACCAGTTGGCCCAAAACAAATCTCTCAATTGAGTTAAATTAATGCGGTCCACGATAGAATAGGTCAAGACCTAGATCCATAATGATATATCCTTAAATGTTGGTGAAAAATTCTAGGAACTTAGCACGAGCAAGAAAACATGTCCTATCAGCCAGACATCCATAAATAACCCAAAAAACCAAAGAAATAAAACATTAATGTGCAAATCACATGGGGATGTTCTAGGAACATTCAGAAATAATTCTAGATATTATTTTCATATTGTCATGCCATGAATAGCTACCACAACTCAAATAAGAATTAAAAAAATCATCCCAAAAGCGTAGAATACACAACCATGAGTTAAAACTTTAATAGATAAACTTATGGACCACTTCAACACATAGAATTTGAACTGAGACACTACACATACACTGGGAGTATATTCACCAAACCGTAGGAGCAGAGGCATCAATGTGGGTAAATGTGGATAATTTACCAAACCTATCCAGACAACTAACAACACTACCAACCTTCTGAAATTAACATAAACCTCCTCATTAGCACTACTAACTGAATAATATAGGAGTGCAACATCCATAGAACACAAACATTGAATCCCAAACTACAAGACCATATCTCTAGTAGTGAAGGAATGGAGAGAATTCTCCGAAATAGTCTTCACAACAAAATTTTGAAAAAATTCTTACCCATGGGTAAACCCACAAAAGTGGTTTACAATTCTAGTGAGGAAGGAAAAGTTGCAAAAAATGACCCCATGCAAAAAAAATTGTTTTTGGGGGTTGAAACGAAAATTTTGTTTGAGCGAACCCAAAGTGGGTTTGTCAGAACCTTGGTTCGATTAAATCCATTAAATACAAGGTCCCACCATTCTCAAGGAAAAAAAAATATATTTTTTTGTGGAAAGGGGGTTCACTCAAACCCCCCTTTCCCACCTTGTCACCCTCTAGCACTAAAAAAATCCAAATATTTTCCCTTTGAAGCTTAGGTTGAGAATGAAAATGGAAGAGAATTCATAGACCCAACTAGATGACGGTAGTCCTCAGAGCGAGCTATCCAACAATGTAATTTTAATATGTTTTGGTTTTATTATGATTTTTTTTTTAGTTTTATTAAACATAGGTTTTTCACCGAAAATCAAGCTCTTTGTTCTGCACATGTGGAAAAATAGAAGATTATCAAAAAAAATTTAAAAAGTATGAGTTCACCAAATATTGAAGTCCTTGATCCAACAAAAAAAATGAATTTCGATATGTATACAAAAAAAGTTGTGTTATATGGTCAACGCCTATGTCTAAATTATAATTGGTTTGACTTCGAAACTTGATGAAGGAAAAAAAATTCAATAAAACACTATGAAACCAATTGGAAGCACTAGATATCATAGTTACAAATATAAATTCGAAAAAATTAGAATTTTATCTTTCATGGAAAAATAATTATGTGTTATACGGTGAGCATCACTCAAAAATGGTGTTTACTAAAAAAAACTAGTTTTCAAAGGATATGGAAAAGTAATTGCAATTTGATTCCAAAAAAAATGAAAAAAAATTATTTGGAATCTATAGACAAAATGTCACAAATCACTAGTTTGCATCATCTTCAAATTCCTCACAATTTAGTCGCTATAGGTGTCTAAAAGTGAATATTTAGTTAGAAAAAATTAGTTCGGTGTCTAGTTTAGCCAGAAAATTGTAAAATAGTATTGTGGGATCACCCCCACTTGTGAAGGCCAAAACAACCTTGCAACAACACATATTTGTTAAGGAACAATAGGAAAGAGAATTCAACATTCTATAGGTCATCAACAACATCTCCCCACCTTCAAAAATACTTATAATCCTCATCTTAATATATCATCATGAAATCAACTTTGTTGATAGCATCATTGCACTATACAAATTTCATTACTCAAAAAATAAGGCATGGCATCCAAACATGAACTTCTATAACACATAGCCATACTCAATGAAAACCCAATTTGAGTGTTGTCAAAAATGACAACCAATGCAATAATATTCCCAAGTTTTGTCAACAAGAAAACAACCACTGTAAAACCCTCACCAAGACATCAATGACAACCAATTCCAAACATACAACAACCTCACGTGTTGACATCAATGACAACCATAGCCAATAGAATAAAAAATAAAACATTCGAAGATGCTTCCTTTAGAGCTAATATTGAACATCAAGATATAGAATATAGGTTATTTCGTTATTCCTTAGTAAATTATGCATATATTTGGTATATGAGCTTACTATTACAATCAATTACTAGTTGGAAATTTTTGAAATATTCTTTCTTAATCAATTAAATATATGTTGATATTTACCTCTTATATCAAAAATTTATTATCTTCAATAAGGAACAAATATAACCCATCAACATGTTTAATAATAGGCTTTAAATATTGTATAATAAATTAACCACTCCTTATTTGGTTAAAGAAGATGCAACTATCTAGATATATCTAAGATCCCTTGATCCATTATCTATTTTATTTTTGAAAAGAAATAAAAAAAATATAAATACCTTAGTTTATGCATGTAATGGTGTAATTCAATTGCAAAGAGAGATTGATCTTACTTTTTCAAGAATTTCTAGAACTTTACCAACACTAGGCTACCTTGGAATGTGTAATCATATTCTAGAAATCAATCATGTATTAGCTAAGAAAACTTCGTTAATAAACCAAATACCTAGAATTAAGAAACAAAGGATCAAATCTCCAACCATTAAATAAATTCTATCCCACTCATGTTACGTTGGTTGGGAAAAATGATTAATATTTCCACTATTCCCATTGTTCCCACCAAAAACTCCTTTTCTAAGAATCAAGATGAAAATTTTATACCTATAGTAAATGTCCAAGAAACAACTTAAATTGGACAATCTAGTGGTTCTCATTCAATTATAGATCAAACTAATCATATCACATCTAAAATAGAATGTCTCAAGAATAATTTATCATATATGACTAATTAGTTGACACATTTTAAAATAAACCCATCACAATGTTAAAATAAAAATAATGGTCAAAATAAAAATAGAACTAATCAGTAGTAGAATAGGAGGCCTAAGAATTGAGGGGTGACCAATCCTTGTATATAGGGTGACCAATCCTTGTATATGCTAATATATTGAATTTGGCTAAATTTAACCTCATGAGTAATTTGTGTATAGAAAATATGGATAGGATCTCCCAATTGATTAAAAAAAAAACAATTCCTCCCAACCATGCTCTTATTCCTCCATATAAAAATGCAAGTAATAATCATTTGTATCCTAAAGGACCATTTGATAGAATCAATGCTAAGAATCATACAATTTCTAAAACTCATTTATCAACAAATGGTATTTTGATATAATAGAGGACCTAAAATAGACCAAGCCAACCATGATGGTCTTTTATATTCTTCAAAATTGCTTATCTCATATAGAATCTTGAATTAAGATTTTGGGAAAATTAAACAAGAATAAAAGTACTTTGAAATAGAAAGAGAAGGTTGCATCCAAAATCGATGCTCTTGCAATCTTCTATAAAATAAAATTAAACGTCATACACAAGTATTTAGTAGATTTGGGAGATTCAACGAATGTTATTCCTTGTTAAATTTGTAATAAATTGAGAATATAACCAATACAAATAATTATTCAATTGGATAAATTAAAGCTAAAGTGGTAGGGGAATTGAGAGATGTTCATATATAACTCACATCTGATCTCATGGTAAAACAACATATTAAAATTCAAGTAGTGGATATTTTATAAGTTTATGGGATCCTCTTAAGTATAAATTGGTCTATATGTTTGAATGATTATTTTTCTACTAAGTTTTCTCATTTTTGGATACTCTGGAAGAGAAACTAGATTCAAATAATAATTGAGAGTGAACCTAATCTTAAAAAAATTATCACTAAATATAATCACCCTAACAAAGTTACATACACTAATATAGAGCATGATGTGTATAGGGTAGATGAGATCCTCACTTTTATTATTTTTTATAATGAGACTGAATCTCACACTCATTCTTTTGGACTAATTAAATTCATTAATTTTTTTTTTAAAGATAAATCCATCTTAGGAGAAATATATGTGTGCAAGATTTGTTACTCCCTAATTAGTGTTGAATACATAATTAAGACACTCAAAACTATCTTACATGGTTTCTATGGAAGTTGCACATGTTCTTGAATCTAACATTGTAGATTCACCCCTTTTTCTTTATTATGGACAAATATTAGGGTTAGATTATCAAGTTTCTTCCAAAGATATGTCGAATGAAGATTCTATTGAAGCATAAATAAACCTTTTGGTGATGGATTATGGTCAAATCAATGACAATCCAAAAAAAATGGCATAGTTGATCAACAAGAAAATTATTCTAGATGAGATGAAGAAGATAATGAGGAACTCATAGGATATTTTTAATTATACTTGGAGGTAATAATGCAAAAGAAAAAATTTCTTGTGATTGCTCATTTGTTCAAGGAAATGTTTGAAATATATTTCAAGGAAATGATATTAAATAATAATGATAGAAGAAGTTTATGATTGAAAATGAATTAAACAAGGAATTTAGCCTATACTCAATTATTAAAACCCCCAAAACTGAAATTTGACATTACTACATTGATCAGAGAAAGATTAGACCTCCCAAAATATAATCATAAATCTAAGAATGGGTCTAGGAATTTTTGCAAATATCATATGTGGACTTTAAGGATTTAAATTAAGCAAGGGAGTGGATTTGAGATAGAATTGATTAATCAAAAAGGAGAATCTATATTGGCTTCTTATAGGTTAATTTTTTTTACACAAGAATGTATCTAAATATGAAGCTCTAATACACAAACTTTATGTAGCACACAAAAAAATGATGACATGATTATAGGTACAAGGAGATTCTAAATTTTTAGTAAAATGTGCATATAGATCCAATACTCGTATCATAAAAAAATACTAACTACTTATAGGAATCCATTTTGAATCTTGATTGAAAATTTTGATCCTTTCAATATTGAACTCCTAGAAGAAAGAATTACATCCAAGATGCCTTATCTATTGAAATAAGTAACTTGGAGACAATGAATTGGTCTAAAATAAATATATTCTATAGAAAAATGGTTCCCATTCCACCAGTTCTAGATAATGTCCAAATTTTCCAAGTTTTTGAATATGACAAGCACATCTTAGAATTCATAAGTGATTCTAGAGTTTTTAAAATTACAATATTGGTGAATTTTCTCGAGATCCAATGAAACAAGATGAATAAGGTATAATCAAATTGAAAAAATATTTCCAAAAGGAATGGTTTCTTTGAAGAGAATCTTTGATTTGGATCCTAGATCCAAATAAAGGATACATTTGAATTCAAAAGAATTCAAATATGATCGTTAAAATATGAGTAATGATAAGAAGGTAAAGCATGTTTTCATAGGAAAAGCATACCCCCTAAAGAGAAAGAAAGTATCATTAATACACTAATTAATTTTAAGGAATTCATTTCTTTGGATTGTGAGGATTACATAAATCATCACTCATAACATCCATTTAAAGTCAATTTTAAGCCCTTTAGATAAAATAAATGACATGTTAGCACCTAATTGGAACTAAAGACAAGAAAATATTAAAGATGAATAATATAGAAGATAATATGCACAATACTTTCACCTAAAACCATTCTTCATCCTTAGATAGAGCTGAAGTAGAGTGCACCCTAAATCCACTTGATTTTCTCTTTTAATGTATTGATGGAAGAACATGGTTTCTTATGAAACTAGTAGCATGAAAATATGATTGAGATGATAAGAGATCAACTGGATCACATACAAATGTACAAAAACTATGGATTAGGCAGAAAATTTAATAATATAAGGCAATAGTAATAGAAGATACTCAAATAGGATGAGAGGCCTCTCATTTATAACATTCTGTAAAGGGAAATTAAGGGACAAGATGGATTGGTTGATGGATGGCTAGGATTGATTGAGGATTAGGGTGTGGATCAAAGTTATAGTCATGTAAAAAATTTCACATGAGGGATAAGGGCTAGGTTTAGGAGGTGCATTAGGGCATATCATTATGTGAATGGTTGAGATGCAAAATTAGTTTTTACTTTTGCATCCTTTTGCATGTTAGAGTATAAAATGGATTTTGATACTTGACACATGATGAAAATTTTGGACAATAATTGAAGAATAAATTGGAATTAAATATTAGAGGAAAAGGTGATGGGGATTAATTATCCTAAATAAATTGATTAAGTGGGTGCTAATCAATTGATTTAGTTGAAGGATTTTTAGGATAATGTTGAAGTAATTAGATAAATATAAATTTGTTTAATTAAGGTGGGGGATAAAATTGAAGTTTAAAGTATTAAATAAATGATATTTAATTAATTAATGACTAATACAAGGTCAAATAAAGGTGATGGATAAATTAATTAAATAAATAATAAATATCAATTTAATTAATGGCTAGGATAAGTGGGATAAAGGTGACATATAAGTTAAATAAATAAATAATAAATATTTATATAATTAATGGATAGGATAGGATAAAGTCAAGGTATAGTTGATTTAGCTATCTATTTTTTCCCCTCTTTGATGTGATGTTGTGACTATAAGAAGTGAAATTGTATCATAAAATAATAAAATATAGTGGTAGGAAGGTATGAGGACTAATGGTATGATGCCTTAGTCATTAGAACAATATGAATTATGTATGCTCCATCGAGAAGGTAGATGGGTTCGAAGAACGCTGGTGTACTCTCGAAATGGATGGAAGGATTAGAGGATGAAGAATCAAAGGAAATGCGAGATGAAGGAAATAAGGAGAGTAAATATGGATGGTAATAATTTTGTAATGGTATAAGAAACCTATATTTGGTATTGTACTTGATATTATGCACCAAGGCATAAGGAACTAATGTGACAATGTGTCAAGTATGTGATCAAAATTTCAAGTGCAATAATATGCCTTATGACACCATGATATGGAATACCATGATGTCCTTGAGAAAATATGATGGAAAAACCATGATAACACATAAAATAAACAATAAATAATGCACAATAAGATAAAATAACTAGGATTATGCCCCTAGTCAAGATGAAATCTAATTGAGTGATTGATTGATTGATGATTATGATAACAAAGTTAATGATAAGAACAATGCGTACCCCAGGGATTATTTTGTTAATAATAAGAAAAACACTTTTATTGTGAAGGATAATCCCCTATGATGATAATTGGATAATGGATTTTTCATTCTCTAAGCTAACACACCTAGGACAAAACCTGATATAACAACTTTTTTGAAATGATAACAACAATGATGAAGATGTGATATGTTGTATTGGAGAAAAAATGTGTAGAAAATTATTGTATGAAACACAATAGCACAAGGTAAATGGACATATGAAATACTTCACCATTGCTACAAAAATGTTTGTACTAGTAGAGGACATATCAATCATGAGACAAAGTCACCACAATGAACCAATGAGAGGGGAAATGACACTCAAACAATGATTAGGTTCTAACCCATTATCATGTTCTCTCACAATACAAAAAAAGGGTAGGATGAGAGAATCATCAACCTCCAACCCACACCAAGATAATTTAATAACTCCAACAACACCCATATAAAACTACAAAAATGGTGGAATGACTAGGAGTTAACATTACTCCACTAGATGATGCAACCACCAATTTCCAAAATGATAAGTAAGATGAGGAAAAATTCACCTCCAATCCAACCAAAACCCATCAACTACACCTAACTACATATTTCCAAGCATTGTGATAGATAATTCTTCTGTAGACCTCCAATATTGCATAATACTCTCTATGTGTTTACTATAACTATCCACATTTTGGTGTCAATTATCAGTAGGGGGTTAAGATATTTTCTTGACAGCTCCCCCTAGGCCAAAGGCCTAAAACTAATTCCTAGAGG